>JAQPPZ010015639.1:0-40533 GCA_028583015.1 Wollemia nobilis | reverse complement strand
TTGGTTAGATCATACCAAAATAGGCTAGCAAGGGAAGAAGTAGATAGATAGACCAACATGGCCCGAGATAGGTTTAAAGGGACTAAAAAGGGAACATAGGTGGGTTGGGCCAAAGTAAGCCAAAATATACCAGAATGAGCCAAGAATATTGAAATAGGTTAGTAGGTTAGAATGGGTCAAAATAGGTCGAGGAAACTAAAATGGGCCAAAATAGATAGAAATAATCCAAGCAGGACAAGATGGGCCAAGACAAGACGAGGTGGTTGTGATAAGCTTTAGGCTAAAACAAGCCAATACTGGTGGGAGAGGCTAAAATAGGTAGAATAATAGACAAAATATGTTAGAAAGGCCAAAATAAGCTAGGAAGGACAAAATGTGTTGGGGAAGCTAGGATGCATTGAAATATGCCAAAACAAGCCAAGCAGGATTAAAGGGGCTAAGTTGGGCTAAAATGGACAAGGCAAGGCCAAAGTGGGTAGGATAGGTTGGGATGAGCCAGTTGAGTTGAAATATGCTTAAACACTCCATAAACTAAAATGGTCTAGGCAAGGCCAAAGAGGGTAGGATGCATTGGGACAGGCCGAGTAGAGCCATAACATATTAGAACATGTCAAGAAGGGCAAAAAGGGCTATACTATATGTTGGGAGAGGATTGAAGGAGATAAAATGCGTGGGATATGCCAAGACATACCAAAAAAACCAAAATGGGTGGGATTATAAGCTAGGATAGGATGAAAGTGGCCAAGATAGGCGAGGCAAGTTGAAACAAGCCAAAATAGGCCAAAACGAGTTTGGTGGGTCAAAAGAGGTAAAAATAATATGGAAATGCTAGAATGAGCCAAAATAGGTAGAAATGGGTTGGGTAGGTTGAGATGGGTCGAAATAGGCCAAGTTAGACAAGGATAGGCTGAAATAGGTTAGGTGGAGTTGAAACGAGTAGGATAGATTAGGATAGGCCAAACAAGTTTGAAAAAGGTAGGATAGGTTAGGATAGGCTAGGAGGGCCAGAATGAGCAATGAAGTTTGAAATAGGCCAGGTAGGACAAATATTCCAAAACATATCAAAACAAGCTTTAGAAGGACATAATAGGTTGGGTGGGTCAAAATGGACTATCTGGATGTAGATAGGCCACAACAAGCCACAAGGGCTGAAATATGCCATAAGGAGCCAAAATAGGATAGGCAAGGTTAAAGTCGTTAGGATGGGATAGGTGGGTTTTAATGGACCATATCAAACTACAATGAGCTAAGAAGGGTGGAATTCAGGCATGCCAAAACAAGCCAAAATGAGTTAGGAGAATTGAAAAAATCTAGGCGAGTTAAAATGGGTTGGGAAAGCTAGAATGGGAAAAAGTATGTAAAAATGTGTTTGATAGGCCAAGATGGGCTAGGGGGGGGGGGGGGGGGGGGGGGGGAGGGGGAGAAGGGGGGGGGGGGAAGAAAGGGGGGGGGGGGGGGGGGGGAGGGGGGGGGGGGGGGGAGGGGGGGGGGGGGGAGGGGAGGGAAAAAAAGAAAAGGGAGGGGGGGAGGGAAAAACAAAAGGCAGGGGGGGGGGGGGGGGGGGGGGGGGAGGGGCTAGGTAGGTCAAAATAGAATGAAATGAGCCAAGACCCAAATGGGACAAAACAATATGGGATGGCTAGGATGAACCAAAATGATTTAGGTAGGTCAGGGGGTTTGAAGTAGGGGAGATGGGTTAGGATGGGCTAGGCAAGCTAATGTAGGTCAAAATGGGCCAAAACATACAAAAATATTTTGAAATGGATCGAGACAAGGTGAAATGGGCAAGAAGGGACCAAAATGTGCATGATAGGTTAGGTAAGCCAAAAGGCACTTGTTTCAGCCCATCCTAGCCCACACAATCCATTTCAAATTATTTTGACCTATTTTGGCTTTCTTGACTCATTCTAATCCATCTTACATGTTTGACTTATTTTGGATTTCTTGGCTTATTTTGTTATGTTAGCCTATTTTGGCCTTTTATACCTATTTTGGTCCCTTCAAGTTTATCTCTACCTGCCTAGTCGAGTGGGGTGGGACTGGTCAAAATGGTCCAAGACTGGATGAAACTGGCTAGGATTGGCTAAAATGGGCCACAAGCCATAAAACTAGGTGGGACAGATCTAGATGGCCTAGACCATACCAAAATAGGTTGAGATGGGTGGAATTGGTTGGGCAAGCCAAAACAGGTAAACACAGGTCAGGCAAGTAAAGAGGCTAAAAGGGATTAAAATAGGTAATATAGGAGGGATGGGCCAAAACAGGAAAGAACCTAGCAAAATGAGATAATAAGACTAGAAGAGGTCATGCTAGGATAGGCTGGAAGTGGTTGAGATATGAGAAATGGGTTGAAATAAGCCAAAATTGGTTCAAAGGTGCCAAAATAGGTTGGGATGACCAAGAACATGCTAGGTAGGTCAAAATGGGTTAAAATAGGATGAAAAGGCAAGAATAGATTGCAGTAGGTTTAGGTTGGGTGGGTTAGGCTAGGCCAAGATGGGTTAGGTAGAAATAGGCTAGAACATACCAAAATAGGCCAAGAAGGTCAAAATTGATGAGAATAGGTCAATATAGGTAAAACTAAATCCAGTAGGGCCAAAAAAGACATAGAGCCAAACTACATTAGATCATACTACAACTGGTAGAGAAGGGGAAAGCTAGTTGAGTATGCCAAATTGGATCATGTAAGTTGAGATGGGCTAAAAGGGACTAAAATGGGTAGGATAGGCTAAAATATGCCAAAACATACTCGAATGATTAGGATACTAGAATGGGTTAGGTGGGTTGAAAAGGGTTAGAATGGGTAAGTGAGGATAAAATGGGCCAAACTAGGTAGAAATAGGTTGGGTGAGTCATCACAGGTGAAAATGGTCCAGGTAGGTCAAAAAGGGTTAGAATGAGATGAAATATGTCTAGTGGACTAGGGCCAAAGTGGGTTAGGGTAGGCTAAAATGGGTCGAGCATGGCCAAAGTAGGTAATATGGGCTGAAGTATAACAAAATGGATGAGGATGGCTCAAACAGGCTAGATGAATTAGAATAAACTAAAATGAGCCAAAATAGGTTTAAACGGTGACCAAGACAAGCTTATTTGGATTGATTGGGTCAAGACTCATTCAAATGGGTCAAGATAGGTCAAAATGGGCCATAAAGGGTCAAAATAGCTGGGATAGGTTGTAATATCAAATCAAAATGGGTCAAGAAAGGAAAAACTAGACGAACACGCTAGAACAAGTCAAAATGGGGTTTAGTAAGATAGGATAAGTTGGAAGGGACTTAAATGGGGGATGGGTTAAAACAAGCTAAAATAGACCAAAACATACTAGAACAAGCTAGGAAGAGTGGAACACACCAAGCTGGTAGAAATGTGTCAAGGAGGCCGAAATAAGTTAAAATAGGAAAAAATGGACTAGTGGGCCAAATCATGCCAAATTGTCCATGATGGGTAGAAACAAGTTAGGTTAGGCCAAACATATAGGATAGGCCAAAATGGATAAACACATAACCAAAAATAGTCCAAGAAGTCTGAAATAGGCTAGGCAGGTCAAAATGGGTTAGAATATTCTAAAAATATGTGAGCAGGCCAAGATGATCCAAAATATAACAAAAGTGACCAAAATGTGCTAGAAGAAGCTAGGAAGCATAGAATAAGCTAGAATGGGTTATATGTAGTAAGGGCCTGGGAGAAGGGAGATAGATTGGAACAAGCTAAAATAGACCAAAAGGGGCAAAAAATAAATTGAGTGAGCCAAGACGTAACAAAACTTGCTAGGAAGGCTAGAATGGGTTATGGACTAAAAAAAATCAAGACAAGACAAAAAATATGGATCAAGGACAAAATAGACTGGATAAGCCAGGTAGGGCCAAAATGGACAAGATAGATTGAGTGGGCCAAAAAAAGATAAGAAATCCAAAATAAGTGAGGCAAGGCAAAAATAGGCTAGAACACACCAAAATATGCCAAGAAGGCTAGAATAGGTTACATGGGTCAAAATTGATAATAATGGATTGAGCAAGGAAAGAACAAACCATATGGTCTAGGACATGTCGAAATAGGCCATAAGGAGCAAAATTAGGCCAAGTGGAGTCAAAACAAGTAGGACAAGATAGGCAAGCCAAATTATACTAGAATTGCCAAGAAGGGAAAAATTGGTTAGGTAGGCCAAAATGGAAACAAACGAGTTAAGTAATCTAGGATAGGCTAGAAGCGACTAGAATTGATAAGACATATCGAAATATACCAAAAAAAATCCAAGAAGGCTTGGATAGGATGGTTAAAATGGGTTAGAATAGGTCAAGGAAGGAAAAATGGGTTGAGGTACATGGAAACAAGTCAAACAGGTACCCACATAGTCTGTTCTATCCTAATCGACTACTTTTAATCCATTTTGAGTTGCTTCACCTATTCCAATCTTCTTAACCTAGTTTGGTATGTTCTTGCCTCTTTTTGCCTTGATTGGCCCGTTTTGGCCTTCTTGCTCATTTTGGCCTAATTGACCTATCTTGACCTATCTTGCACTTTTTAGCCCCCTATTCTGACCTTCCCTAGCTAATTTTGCCCTTCTTAACCCATTTTTGCTATGTTTCTACCTACTTTAGCCTCTCCTAGCCCATTTCAACCTATCATGTCCACCTTATTATATCCCTCTCCTATCTGTGTTGACCTATCCTAGCCTATTTCAACCTATCATGTCCACCTTGTTATATATTAACCTAGACTATTTCTACTTATTTTAGCCCATTTTGACTTACCTGACCCATTTTAATCTTCTTGGATCATTCTATAATTCTTAATGTAGTTTGGTATGTTTTGGCCTATTTTTGCCCACTTTGAACTACATGGTTTATCCTAACTCATGTCATTTTCTTTAGCTATTCTAGGCCCATTTTAGCCTAGCCTAACCCTCCCATCCCTTTTTGGCCCATTTGTGGTGTCTTGGTTTGTTTTGGCTTGTTTTAGCTTATTCTAACCTATGTTGCCTATTATAGCATTCCTACTATAATTCAGCCCTACCCAACCCATATTGGCTTATTTCTACCTTCTTGGCTTGTTATGGTATGTTCTGATCTATATCATCCATTTTGACCCCTCCCATTTTGTCTTGGTCTATTACGACCCTCTTGGGCCTTTTTTACCTTCTCAAATTGTTCAAATATATGTTGGCCTTGTCTATCTCTTCCTAACATGTTCTATGGATTTTGGCCTTTTTTGACCTATTTTAGCCTATCCTGGGCTATTTCAACTTTAGCTTAGGTAGCTCATCCCAATCCATCTTGTCCATTTTTTCCATGAGTCTATCATAGATAATTTTATCCTGGCTTATCCATTTTGGCATGTTTTAGCCCATCCCTACATCCTTGGCTATTTTGAACCATTTTGATCCATTTTAACCCTCCTTAGACCATTCTAGTATAACATAACCTATTTTAGCCTCCTTGTCCTATTCCAACCCTATCTAGATTATTGTGGCTTGTCCTCACTTGTTTGGCCCATGCATTTCATTTTGGCTCACTCGACTTATTCTAGCCTATTTTGACCCATTTTGGCCTTTTTGACTCATTTAGACCTTCCAAACTCATTCTTACCCAGGTAACCTACCCGACTTATTTTGGTCTTCCTCGCTTGTTTTGTTATGTTCTAGCCTATTTCGGCTTATCGTACCTATTTAAGTTTGTCCTATCCTATCCCTACTTGCCTAAGCAATTATGACCTTCTTGATCCATTCTAACATGATCTAATATGTTTTGGTTTACCTAGCTCAACCTGATCCATCTTGCATATTTTGGCCTTGCCCAACCCATTTTGTTCTCTTATGGCCTATTTCAACATGTCTCAACCCATTTTGGCCCATGCAGTCCATTTTGGCTATTTTTAGTATACCAATCCATTGTAATCCATTCTTACCTACCAACTCGTTATGATATTCTCAACTATTTTGGTATGTTCTAGCATGTGCTTGCCCCCACCTAGCCTATTTTGGCCTATTTTGGATGTTCTTCCCCACCTCATTTATTTTCTTGTTCCCAACCTCTTCTTGTATGCTTACTTATCAAGACTTATCCTACTTATTTTGACCTTATCTGGCTTGTTTTGGTCCCTTCCACCTTGTTTTTACATGCCTTGGTCCATATGTCTTGACTTGCTTGGACTTTTTTAGCCCATATTAACCCATCTTGACTTACATAAGCACATTTTATTTTTGGCCTATGTCAAGCACTACCAGGTTGTCATAGCTAATTCTTGTATGTTTAGGCTATTTTAACTTGCTTTGGTTTGCCTGACCCATTTTGCGCACTTTAGCCATACTTGGTCTATTTTTGCCAAACCTAGTTTACCTTCTATTCCAGCCTTTCCTTCCTTTTCCATCCTATTTTGGCCCGTTTGAGCCTCTGTAGCTTGTTTTTACCTATTTTAACACTCCAAGTGCATTCCATCCTTTTTGGCCCATTTTGGCATGTCATAGCCTATTTTGGCTCATTTATGCTTATTTTAGACCACTCCATCCTCCCTAGCCCATCTTGGCCTATTCTAACCCATTTTTATTTTCTTGGCCCATTTTGGCCTTCCTAGTCTATCTTGGCATATTTCAGCCTATTCTAGACTATCCTACCCATTTCAACCCCTTTTACCTTATATTGACCCATTTTGGTATGTTTTGACCCATTTATTTTGCCTTGTTTTCACTCACATGGCCCATCCTAACCCATCTTGCCCACTCTAGCACTATCTGGTTCATTTTTTCCCACCTACCCCACTTGCCCAGTTTCACCTTGCCTAACCTATTTTGGCTCTTTTAGACCCATTATGATATGCCTAGCCATGTTTCATCCCATCTTGCCTTGCAAACCCTGTTTTGGCCTACCTAACCCATTTCCACCTACCTCAAATCAATTTGTCCTCCTTGACATATTCTAACCCATTTCTTTTGATTTTTGTATGCTTGAGTAGTTGTGCTCTTCTTGGCCAATTCTAGTGTGATCTAGTTTGCTTATCCATTCTTGCTTGTTTCAACCCTGCTTGCCCTGTTTTGGACCCTTATGACCCATTTTGACCTATCCCATCCCACATGGATTTTTAGACCCTATGCAACTTGTTGTGACCCATTTTGACCCACCTAACCTATTCTAGTCTATTTGGCATATTTTGGTGTATTTTGGCCTATTTCTATATTGCCTCTCTCATTTTGATTTTCTTGGCTTATTTTTACCCACCTAGCATATACTCACCTATCCTAACCATTTTAGGCATGTCTAGCCTATATAGATTATTTTGTCCTTGCTAGCTAGATCTTTTTTGGTCTATCTTGATTTGTTTTGGTCCGCAACCCATTCTCGCCTTGTTGGCATATTTTGGCTCTTGCTCTACTTGATTTTGGCCTATTTTTAGCTTATTCCAATATTTCTCCCTTGTCTTAGGTCCTTCCTAGCAATATTGGCCCATTCTAGCTTGTTCTACAGTTCTTGGGTTGCTCTAGTTTGTTTTGGCCTATTTGGACATGTTTTGACTCTTCCTAGCCTCCTTACCTATTTTTAGATCATTTTGACTCACCTCAAATTATCCCATATGTTTAGCCTATCCTAGCCTATTTCATCCCATCATAGCAAACTCCACGGGTTCTGACTTATCTTAGACTGCATGACCCATATTGACCTATTTTGATCTATCTTTCTAGTTCTGCCTTTCCTAACCCATTTTGGTATGATTTATCTTGTTACAAGTTGCCCCACTATTTTGACCCCTTATGGCTCGTTTTGGCCTATCTGAACTTTTTTTAATGAGTCTTGGCCTAATCAGCCCATTTTTGCCTATCTTGGCCTTATCGGCTCATTTTGGCCTGTCTTGGCCTTATCGGCCCATTTTGGCATGTCTTGGCCACTCCACCTATTTCAACCTGTTTTCACCCATTTGGTCTCCTTGGCCTATTTTGGCTTATTTTAATCCATTCTATTTCATCTGGTACATTTGAGCATTCCTCATCTATTTTTGTATGCTTCAGGTTGGAGCCAAATTTGAGTCAACATCAGATACCCCTAATTTTAAAATTTTGGCTTAAATAAATTTACCAAATTTTGCTGGTCTTTGTTGCTTTCCCCTTTGAGTAATTGATTGTCAATGTTTTGATCCCTAAGAATAGTTGTAAAATGTTCATATCAATCAAGTCCAAATTCGTGGCCTTAACCGATAATAAAAGTGCCTTTGTGACCGTTAGTCTTATCTGATAGTCAAAATGCTTATTATTTTCAAAATAATCAAATGTTCACTAAATTGTCCTAGACCATTGAAATCATCCAATTATTGAAAGGATTATGAAATTTGATGAAGGAAATATCAACAACTAAAGCAGGCCCCTGAGTCCTTGGGTCGCTAATGAATTTGATTTAAAACATTCGGACCTAAGTACACAAGTCTAAAGTTAAAAAAAAATCAATTATTACCACATGGGCAAATGAGGGTATGTGTCCCTTTCATGATTAAAGATCGTGCAAATCCTAATATCTGAACGAGATCACTTCGCCATCCGAAATCTGAATGGATGCGCTCACGCAATCTATTCAAAGGATAAATAAAAAACAAAAGACCATAGTCCAAGTTATACAACCTAAGGTCTTAGACAACTTAATTAATTAAAGGCAAGTAAGGGCCACGCACCCCCTTTGGGTAAACATCGAACACTTTTGATAAATCTAAAGGCAACGCTCAGATCCATTTTGATCGGATGGACGCGCTCTCATAAGTAATTCGAGGGTTAAAACAAACAAGTCAATAATATGACATGGTCAAAAAAGGTTTTAGCATAAGGTCTAAAATGATCAAATTTAATAAAATGTTTGAGGGTATGTGCCCCCTTTGTGGTAAAATCCATGGAACTTTGCTAGATATAGATGAAGGCGCTCGGTTCCCCGAAATATGGGCGGATGCACTTTCAGAAGCAACTCTAAGATTAATTAAAATAATTGCCTAGCTAAAATTTTTATAACCCAAAGTCTAAAGGCATCCAAATTAATTAAAAAAGGGTTACGCGCCCCCTTTAATTAAAATTCATGCCAATAAAAAAGATCCAAGGGTAGCACTCCATTGTGATTAAATCAGATGATCACGCTCGCTCATAATGACAAAGTGTTAATGTTGAATACGTTTAGCACCTCAAGGATTAATTAAAATGTTATTCACAATTAAAATGGTCCTAATACGTTGATAATCATTTCCCTTTCTCTTAATCAAAGATTAATGTATATTAAAAAATGTGCGCCCCTTTTGATTATTTGTCTTGCAGGTTAAGGAAGATCTACAATCGCGCTTGACCGAAAGTTGATCCAATGTGTGCTTCCCTAAGAAGTTTACTTTAGACATGCCTAATCTTGGTGTATATCTATGCCTAATTAAGATTAGGAGAGGGTGTAATACATTGTTAATGACCCCCTCCTCCTTTCTTAATCTTGGTGTATATCTGGAAGATCGGATGAGCGTGCACAACCATTTTTTTTTATCGAACGGTAACGCTTGAGATGTGATCATGTTATAAAGGCCTATGTTTTATTAACAGGTTATAAATTTTATAATCACACAATTAGCCTAAATAAAGCGGATTTATTCACGAGGTTAATACTTTGACTAATGAATACAATGGTTATTAATTTTGGACCTAAGTATTTGGGTTCAACATTGCTTCTAACCATAGTATTTCAAACTTAATACATATGACTACCTTAGTATACATCTATTATGTTGTATGGCTAACAATTATGCAGGATTATAGAGATCAACAATGACATTTGAAGCAGATTGGATCTAACGGTAAGCATGGTAGGCGATGCTCGGGGAGGACTACCCAACGCATAGATTAAAAAAAATTTATGGACATACACACCTCCATAAGAAAATCTAACAATCAACACTCATAAAAAGGGTCACCTCATAACGGTACATGTTTTAAGCTAGCTCCTATGCAAGACCAAGGTGGTGGATCATTCATGAAAAAATTCATTGTAAAGAGAGGCCTGCAACAAACAACAATGACTGCAACATCGAATCAGACCAAAAGGTACAGAAAAAATCTGATAGTAGATGCAAATCGAAGCAATAGCCGGGGGAGAAAATGTTTAGACAATACCTGTTCGAGTGATAAAACATGATACTGAAGAACAAAATCATCATCCTCAGATATTAGTAGTTGAAGGTACTAAAATTTTACAAAAACCACATGACTCAAGATATGACAAGATGAAGCAAGGAAAATTAATCCCAACTGCTAAGGAAGTAGAAGAGTTAGAAGCTACTTATGTTCAGAACTTAAGGAACAGAACAAATCCTGATAAAATAGAGAAGGCTTCCATTAGTGAAACAAAGAAACAACCATTCATAAAAAAAAATGTTATTGATAAGACCCTTAAAAAAGTAATCCCCGAGATAATAGAGTTAGAAGAGGAAACTTCTAAAGAAGAAAGCAACAAAACACTGGATGTAAGAAAAATAGAATTCGACGCTAGGTCAGAACTCAGTAAACAAAAAGTCAATATTACATTTGATGAGCTTATGAAAGTTCAACAGTACAAAGAACAAGTCTACAAAGCATTTGGATTGATTGAACAAAAAGAAGATCCAACTTGCCATGCTGCTAGACAAAACCAACATGATACAAGATCACCATCCTCTGTCAGACCCTTCTATGTGTCATTAAGATATAGTTTATATGAAGGAGAGAAGTATGTAATTCATAATTGTATGCTGGATAGTGGAGTTTCACATAATATCATACCAAAAATGATAGCTGACCAAATGGGGTTAATTTGTATAAGAGATTCTGCTCCTATTTCAGTAATGGATAGCAGACAAGTACCCTATGTTGGAGTGATAACTAGATTATTGGTTTCTCTAGACAAACACCCCAAAAAAGGTATAGTGATGGATGTTGCTGTAGTAGATATAGATCCATTTTTCTCATTTTTATTAAGCAGGCATTGGGCAGAATAATTAGGGGACTCAATTCAATTAGATTGGTCTTATGTGACCATTCCTATGTCTGATAAAGAGAATGTAACTCTACGAAAAGAACCATTCAACAAATATTTTGTAGAGTTAATTAAAACATATGAAACCATGATAAACTTAGTGAATTCGGTGGAAGAAAAAGGAATGGGAGTTTATTCAATATGGCACAACCCAATCTTGGTAGAAGTGCCAAAGGCCAAAAGCATGGATCCAAAATTTATGAGAATGGTTGATGCTGAATCAAATAAGGTATTAACACAAGAAATCTAGACCATGACTTTTGATGGAGCTAAATCCCAATTTGGAGCAGGTGTAGGAGTAAATTTAAATGACATAAAAGGAAACTACCTTGGTATTCCTTACAGACTAGAATTCCCTTACACCAATAATGTAGCTGAGTATGAGGCTCTGTTGCTAGGATTGAGAAAAGCCAAATAATTAGGAATAAATTACCTGACTATAATGGGATATGCAGAATTAATCATCCAGTAGATAAGAGGAAAGTATCAAACTAAACATCCTAGTTTAAAGCAATATAAAACTACAGTATTGGAAGATATTGAAAAATTATTAGCTTTCAATATTTCATATATTCCTAGAGAACATAATCATGTTGTTGATCTCTTAGCTATAAATGCATCAGGCCTAGACCATCCAAAAATTACTACAGAATATATGGATAGGTTCCTAACAATTTCAGTCTATAAGCCTTCTGTACTAGATAACATTGTTTACTTACATGTCTTTCAAGATGATGTGGACATAAAAGACTTCATGACCTTACAAAATTAGTATTTTGACATAATTTGTGATGAAAAATATGAAGAAAAGTTAAAAGATCAAATAGGGAAACCAATAGAAGTAATCCAATTGAAAACAAATACTATACCAAAAGGATTAGTTTCTCTAGAGAGTTTATTTGATGATTTTGATAAAGCTTTCAAACCTCTCTTGAAATATGTTAATATTGATACAATTGAAGAGCCTAGAACAATGAAAATAGACACAACCTTACCAGTAAAGGAAAAATATGGATATATTAGTTTCTTAAATAAAAATAAGGAACATTTTACTTGGACGTACGAAGATCTTAAAACCTTCAAAACTGATGTAACATCATACATAATTCCTCTTAAGGAAGATTCCAAGCCATTAAGGCAAAAATAGAGGAAATATAACCCTACTTTGCAACCAATAATGCAAAAAGAGGTACCAAAATTACTGGATTCCAAAATCATCAGAAAGGTAAGATTTTCATCTTGGATATCCAACTTTGTACTAGTCAGAAAGAAAAATGGGGATATTAGACTCTGTGTAGACTTTAGAAATTTAAATAAAATCTCATTAAAAGACAATTATCCATTACCCAATATGGAACAACTATTGCAAGTAGTAGTTGGTTCATCTAGAATGTCCCTATTGGATGGATTTTATGGATATAACCAAATGCAGATTAATCCAAAAGATAGGCATAAGACAACATTCACCACACCCTAGGGCACATTTGAATATTTGAGAATACCTTTTGGTTTAATGAATGTAAGTGGATACCTTTCAAAAAGCAATGGACTTTGCCTTCAAAGGGTTGATGTTCAAAATAGCGGTGGTCTATTTGGACGATATGACAGTATTTTCTAAAAATCTAGAAGACCACTTGGAACATTTAGCTGTAGTCTTTGCTCGATGTAAATAATTTGAAATTTCCCTCAACCCTAAGAAGTGCATATTCGAAACAACACAAGGGAAATTATTAGGACATATAGTTTCAGAAAAAGGGGTAAGTATAGATCCAGAAAGGATAAAAGTTATCTCTAAAATTCCCCCTCCTAAAATTTTGTTAGAAGATTTATTCCCAATTTTGCAGAGATGGCCAAACCTATAAATGATATGGTTAAAAAGACTAGGGAAATAAAATGGACAACATAAAACATGGAAGATTTTAAAAAAATAAAAGAAGCCATTTCTATTGCCCCAGTCTTAAACTACCTTGATTACTCCAAATATTTCAACATCTACTCATACGCATCTGAGCATTCCATTGTTGTAGTTCTTTCATAGAAGGATGATGAAAATAATGAAAGACCTATAGCATTCATGAGTTCATGATTAAAAGGAGCACATCTTAAATATACCTTGTTAGAGAAACATGCTTATGCAGTGATTCAATCTTTAGAACATTTCAAGGGTATTTTCAGTTCAAAAAAGGTTTACCACTGTATCCCTTTCATAACAATAAAGGATGTCTTCACCCAGTCTGAACCACCATGAAGACCTACAAGGTGGATGGTAAAGCTATTACAATATGATGTAGAATTCAAAATAGTCAAAATTGTAAGACGGTAGGGTTCAGCAAAATATCTAGCATATGAAGGAGAGGAATCCAATAATGTTATTACAGTAGATGAAACACATGATATCAGGAGGATCAAGAATGTTGAACGTAAGTGGTCTGATGAAATACTAGCATACCTACAAACTCTATCTTTCCCAAAAAGCATGCCAATTAATAGAATGGGATCAATAAAACTGCAGACACAAAAATATCATGTGCAAGATGGTGTGCTTTATTGGAGGCACCTTTATGGTGTGTTATTAGTCTACATGTATTAAAAAGAAGTCCCAAAAACAATTGAAGAGTTTCACGAAGGTTTTTGTGGAGGACATTTTGCTCCAAAGGCCACTACAAATAAAATCATGAGAGCAAGCTATTATTGGCCTCCACTTTTTAAATATGTGTATCAGTATGTTAGGAATTGTTTTTGCAGGTAAGAAACATTTAGCAGCTATGCCCCTTAAGCCAGTAGTCATAGAAGCACCATTCACACAATGGGGCATTAACCTAATTGGGAAAAACAAATCCTAATTCATCAGGAAGACAAATGGATCATAACTACAATAGAGTACTTCACCAAGTGGGTAGAAGTTGCTCCTCTAAGAAGTTCTACATCTCAAACTATTATAAATTTCTTAGAAGAAAGTATTTTGACCAGATTTGGAGTTCTATAAAAGTTAGTAACAGACAATGGGCAATATTTTGTATCATATGAAATGGTAGAATTTTGTGCTAAGTATGGAATAAAACTTTCCTACTCTAAAAATTATTACCCACAAGGATATGGTCTAGCTGAGTCATCAAATAAAAACTAAATTATGATAATTAAGAGGTCATTGGGTAACAATAAGAAAAGTTGGGACAATGCTGATTTGATCTGAACAAAAAAAAATTCCTGCTCCTTCTACGTGCCCTGCGTCCTCCGCCCCTACCCCTACCTATCCGTCTACTACTGGTGGGCCTTCGCCTGATGCTCCCTCCTCTGCTGCGCTGGAGCCTGGGGAGATCCCCTCGGATGGCCCACCCTTTGGGCCTGACTCGGGAGGGACTACTGTAGTGTCGTACCTGCAAAAGGTTGTGGGGCTCCACCGACCCCTTCCCTCTTCTGATCATGTTCGCCCTGTTGTGGACGGTGAGAACTTGGTCCTCCCGAATTCCCTCATGAAGAAAAAGCTTTCCTTCGAATCTCTTTCCCTTGTGGGCAAATTTCTTGGAGGGTGTCCCGATATGGAGTCCATCCAAAAATGGGCTGGCTTCAAATGGCGTGTGCTTGGAGATCTCCAGATGGTGGCCATTACCAGAGGTTTTTTCCTAATTTGCTTGAATAACCAAGAGGACCATGATTGCATCCTGACCGGAGGCCCCTGGTTCTTTGGCAAGAAAAGCTTATTTTTAAGGAAATGGGGAGAATATTTTTGCCCTAGCACTCAGGACATCAATTTTGTGCCTATATGGGTTTGTCTCCCAAAGCTTCCCATCCATTTCTACCATGAAGACATTCTCCATTGGATTGGTGACTACATTGGGAAAACGGTGGCCCTAGACCTTGCAACGAAAGCCTAATATCGCATGGCTTGTGACCGCATTTGTGTCAACGCCAACCTTGCGTCCAAGCTCTCCACCCGCGTCAACCTCATCTATGGCAATTTCCATTGGTGCCAGGCTATCTAATACAAAAACAAACCCCCATTTTGTATCGAATGTAATTCCCAGGGCCACCTTCGATCACAGTGTCCTTCCCTCAAGCCTCAGCAACCAACTCAGGGCAAGGAGTTCCTCCATCCTAGGCGCGGTGATCGGTCATCCAGACCGACGAACAATAGTGGGAAAGCGATTCAAATTGGTCCGCAGCAGTCTCCTGCTCCCACTTCTTCTGCGCACCCTGATCAGGTATGCTCCATGTGTGCCTTTCCTAATAATTTCGGTCCTCTCCTATCTACGGATGATGAGATCCTCTTCCATGAGTCTTTCCTCGCAACCAACCCCTTGTCCCAAGGCCTGTCATCCCCGTTACCTTCTACATTAGGTTCCCCTCGGCCTATCCCTGCAACCTTCACCGATCCCCCCCTCTGTAGAACCCCTGCTTACTCCTAACCCCTCCCCCTCTTCAGGCATGCCTATTGAGGATCCCCTTTCTCCCTCCGGCTTGGACTTGGACTCCTCGGACCAACCCCCTCCCATCATCACTAGAAGCAAAAAAGGCTTGGTGGACTCTAGTGCTGAAAGGAAAAGAGGGAGACCCCCAACAGACGAGCTAATCGGGGAAAGAGGTTGACGACCAAGTGGTTGATGGAAGGCAACTAACTTTGTTTGAAACCCTTTTCAATCAACAGAGAGATGATAGCAGAAGTTCCAAACCTCCTCCTACCCTCAGCAAAGGAGGCAAAAAACCCCCCAAATCATCTAGATGAAGATCCTTTCATGGAACATTAAGGGCCTCAATAGTAGGAGCAAACAAAGGTTAGCTCGATCCATAAGAAAAGACCATAATCCATCTATTCTTCTCCTACAGGAAACAAAGATTGATGATGACAGAACCACTAGTATTGCCCCTAAGATCTGGAAAAAAGGTCAATGGGCAACATCTCCAGCTAAAGGGACTGCTGGAGGCCCTCTGTGCATGTGGAACCTAGAAGTTGTTGAAGGAAGAATCATATCCTATTCTAGCAGATCCCTAAACATGGCGTTCTACTGCAAGGAAAACAAATTCATGTGGGTACTCTCCAACATCTATGCTCCCAACAATCCTATGGATAGAAACAACATGTGGGCCTCCCTGTCACTCATAAAGAGTGCGGTCTCTAACCTCCCATGGATGGTGGTCGGAGATTTCAATTCCCCCCTTTGTGCGATGAAAAAGAAAGGAGGAACCGATGTGCCGGCTAAAAGCATCAGTGACTTCCAGAACTTTGTTCATGATAATGAGCTCATGGACATTCAACTCCAGGGACATCAATTCATGTGGAGTAACAGAAGAGTTGGAGTGGACCACATTCAAGTTAAGTTGGATCGTTTCTTCCTATCCCAGCAATATATTCCCTTGTTTGGTGATACCTCCCTCATTCCCCTTCTGTGCATTGGCTCAAATCATTCCCCTCTTCTTCTTAAGTCCAATAAAGCCCCCCTTCCTTTAAGACCCCCTTTCGGTTCGAAAGCATGTGGATTCTCCATCCGGAGCTAAAATTGAAGATTCAAGAATGGTGGTCCACCTCTGTCCATGGGTTAGCCATCTCCCGTGTGTCCCAGAAATTGAAAATCATCAAAGAAGGCCTCAAAATATGGAACAGGGAAGTGTTTAGGGACATTTTCAAAGCCAAAAAGGAAATCTCTGACCGCCTCTTGCTGCTGGATCACCTGGGTCAGCATAGGCCGTGGACCCCTGCATTGAGGGATGAGGAAAAACACTTGCTTTCTAAGCACCACAACATCTTAGCCAGAGAAGAAACCTTCTGGAGGCAGAAGTATCGGGCTATGTGGCTCAAGGAAGGGGATGCCAACACTAGTTTTTTTCATGCATCCACCCTTCACAACAGGAGTACCAACAAGATCAAGGAGCTTCTTCTCGTCGGTGGCACAGCCGCCCAGGACATTGTCAGGATTTGCCATGAAGCATCCTCCTTCTTCAACAACTTGCTGAATTCTGAACTTCCCCATGATGGGCCCGCCCAAGCCTCCCTCCTCAACAATATTCCCACGCTCATCACCTTGGAGATGAACCAGTTTTTGACTCAACCTTTGGAGGCCAAAGAAATCAGAGATGCCCTCTTCGCCATGAAGGGCGACAAAGCCCCCGGGCCCGATGGGTTTCCTCCCCGCTTCTTCCAAACCTTTTGGGAGGTGATCGGGGATGAGGTCGTCTATGCCATTCGAGAGATGCAGCACACTAAAATCATCCCCCGCGGGACCAACTCCACTTTCATTGCTTTGATTCCTAAGAGCCCCCACTGCAAATCCATGAATGACTTTTGACCTATCAACCTGTGAAACATTATTTATAAAATCTTAACCAGATACCTGGCTCAAAGGCTCAAGCAAATCCTCCCATCCATCATTGACCCATGCCAAGGGAGTTCTATCGAAGGGCGGTCCATAACTGACAGTATCATATCCCTCCATGAATCCCTTCACTCCTCCCACTACAATAACAAAGCTGCCATGTTTATCAAACTAGACATAAGCAAAGCCTTTGACAGAGTTGACAGGGACTTTCTGCTAAAAGTCATGGACAAATTCGGGTTTCACAAGGACTAGATTACTCTCATCAAAGGCTACATTTCAGCCCCATGGTTCTCTATGCTAGTAAATGGGTCGACGGATGGCTACTTTCCAAGCTCCAGGGGAATTCGTCAGGGCAACCCCTTGTCCCCTTTCCTCTTCATCATTTTAGCCGAATCCCTGGGAAAAACTATAAAAAAGGCTGTCACTGATCAAGGCATTTCTGGGCTCCAGTCGTCTTCACGCTCCCCCCCTTATCCCACCAACAGTTCGTGGATGATACTATCATTGCAACTCTGGCTTTTGTCCCCAAAACCAAACGCATCAAGCGGATCCTTGACACCTTTGCTTCTGCTACTGGCCAGGAGATTAATTACATGAAAAGCAGCTATTATTTTCTCCACACCTCGGGTCCCAAACAACGAAAGATTGCCCGCACCCTTCAATGTTCCATTGGAGATCTTCCCATGACCTATTTGGGTCTTCCACTCTTCACCAAAATCTCGAAGGCTGCTATGTGGGATGGGGTTGTTGACAGAATCAGGCGTAAATTAGCCACTTGGAAAGGCTCCCTTCTCTCCCAAGCTACTATGTCCACGCTCACTATGGCGGTTCTCCAAAACATCCCCGTCTATTTTATGTCAATTTTCAAAGCTCCTGTTTCGGTGCATTCCAAGATCGAGCAAATCCAGAGATCCTTCCTTTGGCGTGGACCTGAAAATTCTTGTAAGTTTCATCTAGTCAGGTGGAAAAAGGTGTGTCAACCTAAGGCTCTTGGGGGCCTTGGTTTGAGAAGGTCGACTGATATGAATCTTGCCTTGGTGGCTAAACAAACTTGGAAGGTGCTCACCAACTTCAATGTGGAGTGGGTCTCCATGATTCATGACAAGTACTTGCAGCATAGCTCATTGCTAAACAACAACATCCCTTCCAATGGTTCGGCCTTCTGGAAAGTAGTTCTCCACGCCAGACCCCTTGTCTCCAAAGAAATCAGATGGCTATTAGGGGATGGTTCATCTATTAGCTTCTGGGATGACATTTGGATTAAGGAAAAACCCCTCAATGACTATCCTTGTTTTTTTGTGTTACGTAAGGACTCTAAGAGAGCTTGGGGCCGAAGAGTGAAAGATTACTTTGACGACAAAAATCAATGGAGGAGCTTCCCAGGTAAGGCGGGCACCCGGTTACCCGAATTGTTAAGAACCATCCTTATCCCCATTGTTGCTTCGCATGACTATCTGATCTGGGCCAAGACCGACAGTGGTGAGTTTTCTTTCAAGTCCACGTTCTCCCTCATTAGGGCTGCTCCCAGAACGTCCTTTCCCCCTGTTGCAGTTTGGATCAAGCATCTCATCCCAAAGATCAATTTTTTTGCATGGATTGCTATCCAGAATAAGGCGCTCACCACTGACAATTTGATGAAAAGGGGGATCCCTGTCCCCAACAGATGTCACCTGTGTTTATCTGATTGGGAATTGGTTAACCATCTATTCGTGGATTGCTCATTCACTAGAGAGGGCCTCGACTTCTTGAACTCCTCCTTTCAGATACAATGGGTCATCCCAATTCCTTGTTGCAACTCTTCACCCAGTGGCCCACCCCCTTTCATCACCCCAATCTTGCCTTCCAATGGAAGATTTGCCTCCATAACTTTGTTTGGCAAGTTTGGCTCGAACAAAATCGTCGAGTCTTTTCGGAGACCTCCATCGACCCTATTTCGATCGCCATTAATTAAATCACTAATCACAATTAAAAGGGTCCTAATACATTGATAATCGTTCCCATTTCTCTTAATTGAAGATTAACAAAATGTGCGTCCCTTGATTATTTGTCTTGCAGGTCAAGGAAGATCTAAAACCACGCTTGACCGAAAGTCAATCCAACAGATGCGCCCTTCCCAAAGAAGTCAACTTTAGTCATGTGCTCATTCGACTAAGGCACCGAGCAACTCCAAAAGATCCAACGACAGCGCTCACTCCACCCCAATCCAACAAACGCACGCTCACCAAAAATAACCAAGGTTAAGTGAAAGTATTATATGCACTCATAGTTTAAATCTTATGCAGATCTAAAGAAATCAATGGCTGCGCTCATTCCAAGATGATCTGACGACCGCACATGCAAAAAGATGATCAAAAAATAATGGCATCATTTGAGCGGTAAAAAGACTTGCACCTTTATAAGATCTGACGATGGTACACGCTCCAAAGCAGATCCAACGATAGTGCTTCCACAAAATGTTCAGACTCTAAAAAGTCAAACTTGGGGATGCAAAAGCTCACATCATAAGTTGATCCAACAGTAGCGCTTGAGCCCACCTAGATCCAATGGCAACACTCTTCCAAGGAAATCAAAAGCTAAAGAAAATCGATGGCAGTGCTTGATCCCGCTCAAATATGATGGCTTTGCTTAACCAAATGATCTAAAGAAAGCACACATCATGGGCTAATATGATGGTAGCACTTGATTTCACTCAGATCTAATGGTAGCGCTTTCCCAAAAGTGATCAAAATTTAACAAAGCAATCATTATTAGGGTTGCGGTTAAAGCAGATCTGACTATTGCACTTATTTCTACCCAGATCCAACGATAGCGCTTGATCAAGAGTACCAAAGGCTAATAAAGTGATCATATCCTTTTGGATCCAATGATGGCGGTTGATCCCACTCAGATCTGACGGCAACATGTTTTCGAGGCATTTGAAGGTTAATATAGATGAATTATTTTAAAATTGGATGATTAATTAAGGTTAATAAAGCCAAAATATATGCCTAATTAAGATTAAGAGAGGGTCTAATACATTGTTAATGACCCCCTCCTCCTTGCTTAACCTTCATGCATATTTGGAAGATCAGACAAGCGCACACGACCATTTTTTCGATCGAATGGTAAGCACTTGAGATGTGATCATATTATAAAGGCCTATGTTTTATTAATAGGTTATAAATTTTATAATCACACAATTAGCCTAAATAAAGCGGATTTATTCATGGCAGTTGTGTGGAGAATTGTGCTGCTGTTGTAAGTGAGAAATTGTTGCGTAAAGAGGGTTAGAAGAGGGCCGAGAGAGAGATAAGTAGAGCCGTGAGAGCATGCAGAGTTTGATTAATTGCAGACCAGTCAGGGTCGTGTAAACAGCAAAGGCATTTTTATGTCATTGAAATAATTCATAATTGCAGTCCAAGTTGGTGCTTGGCATTAGGGGTTGGTGCTCCTATCTGTTGCAACAGAAAAATAAGGGGTTGGTGCTCCTTCCAGTGGGTGCTAGTAAAGTGTTTGTAAAATTGGTGTTTTGCAAAGGTCGGATTTGGATTGGAGTCCAAGCAGTAATTTTTGAGGAGTAGCCAAATTGGTGAACCTCGTTACATTGTGTGTTGTGGTGTGCTCTCTTGTGAAAATTGCTTTACCTGTTTTTAAGTTCTCTTTGTTTCAGCTTTAAGTGTTGTAGATTTGAATTTTAATAGCTACACTGATTCACCCCCCCTCTCTGTGTCATTGTGAGAATATCAATTGGTATCAAAGCCAAGGTTCCTGAACAAGCTTAATCAACTAAGGTGATCTTGGAAGGAACATAATGGCAGGTGGTGAAGGATTCTCATCCAACAAAGCTCCTTTGTTCAATGGAACTAATTACTCATTCTAGAAACTCAGGATGCAGACATATCTGAGTGCGTTGGGATACGACATTTGAGAGTTAGTAGAAAGTGGATACACAATACCCGCTACTCCTCCAACAGATACTGTCGAGAAGACAAAGTTTGAGAATAACTCCAAAGCAAAGAATGCCATAATGTGTGGGCTAGTAGACAAGTGAAGCGATAAGGGTCATGAGTCGTAAATCGGCAAAAGACATGTAGGACAAACTGAAGAGCATCCATGAAGGAGACAACAAGATCAAGGAAGCCAAGCTGTAAATGCATCAAGCTCAGTTCGAAGCATTACAAATGAATGATGATGAGAACATAGAGGGCTATATGTTGAGAGTCAATGGAATCATTAATGCAATCAGAGGACTCAGCAAAGAAATTGAAGATGCAGTTGTCATGAAAAAGGTACTTAGAACTCTTCACAAAAGATTTAATTCTAAAGTTTTTGCAATAGAAGAGGCTAAAGATCTAAATAATTTTAGCATGGATGAGATGCATGGTTCTTTGACTGCATACGAAATGAGAATAGGACAAACTAAGCCCATAGATAGAGAAGCAACTTTTAAAGCACACAAAAATATAAAATCTGAACAAGAATCTGAGGATGAAGAGACATTAGATGAAACGGAAGCTAACTTTGTTCGAAAACTTACAAAGGGAAAAGGAAAATATAGAGGAAAGTTACCGTTTAAGTGCTTCAATTGTGGAGGGGTTGGTCACTTTGCAGCTAAGTGTCCAATGAATGAGAAAACCAAAAGTAATGAAGGGTCACACCAAGAAAGAAGTGACTGGAAGAAGAAACCAAATTTTAGAAAAAGCAACTTCAAAAAGAAAAGTTTTATATCCAAGAATGTCAGCTCGTCTGAAGACAGCTCAGGTGAATATTCTGAAGAAGAAAAAGGTGAAGCTCTGTTCATGGAATTTGAAGAAGAAAAATAGAAGAAAAACAAGAACGTGACACAAACATTAAGGATGAGGCTGAAGTATATCGGGAAGGAGAGTTGGTTTCTGCACTTAAAGAGTTGAGTACAGAAAGAAAAAAGAATAAAAAGGTCTCAAGAAAGCTTGAGGATGCGAATGACATAATAAACACTTTTAAAGTACAGATAGAAGAATTTAAGAAAATTTTTGAAGAACTCGAAGTACAGTTAACCATGAAAATAGATGAGTGCAGCAAACTAGAAAAAGAGATTGTTGTCTTAAGAATGTGGCTAGAAGAAAAAAATCAAAAATTGAGTTGCTATCACAAACTTGAAAGAAGCTCTACGAAGCTTGAAAAGATTATAAATAGTCAGAGGTCTACAGACATCAAATTTGGCTTGGGCTTTGTCGAAGGAGAATCGTCAAGTGGATCAAAGGCCATAACTGTAGAACAAGTAAAGAAAGAAGATAAGATCAAGGTTGATCAAGGAAAAATAAATTAGGCAAAAGAAAGCAACAATGCTAGGCACAAGAAGAGTGCTGACAATGAGGGATTCATAAAAGTTACACATCAGAGGAGAAGAAAATTTGTGGCTCCCACCACAAAATGGCAAATACCAACTCCCAGGTTTAATCATTCCTTTTCTGGTTATTGTTTTAAATGCAATGCTTATGGTCATAAGATTTTAGGCTGCATTTATAATATAGGACAAAGAAATTTCACCAGTAGAAATGTCTTTTCACCCTTGATGGATTATGCAATAGAATGCTATAATTGTCATAAATTTGGACACATTACAAGAAACTATAGAAGCACATATGTAGCAAACAAATATCAGGGAAGAAGATCTCAACCAAATAGTTTAAGGCAAAATAGAAAATTCCCAAAAAAACATGCATAGGCTACTGACAAAGAAAAGTCTAAACAAGTGACCAAAACTGTAGCCAAACCAGAGTGGAAGGAAAATGAGTGACCCAAGGAAGAAAATGAATCCTTGATTGTTCAGACAGCTTTCAAAGCACAAAACAAATCGGTACCATGGATATTGGATAGTGGATGCTCCAGTCACATGACAGGAGACAAACAAAAATTTAAAAAATTACAGAAACATGAAGGCAGCTCTGTAAAGTTTGGTAATAATGATGCAGCCAAGATAGTTGGCAAAGGATCAGTCATGATAAGTGATGGAAAGATCAATTCCAAAGAAGTTATGTTTGTGATTGGGTTGAAACACAACTTACTGAGCGTAATTCAAATCTGTGACAGAGGTCATGAAGTCATCTTTAAGAAGCAGGGCTATGAATTCAGAAAAGCACACAGTGGGAAGTTGATAGCTACTAGATCGAGGACTTCTAGAAATCTATATACTCTCTCAAAAACTTTAGAAGGAGCATGCTTGATTGGACAGGAAGATGAAAATTAGCTGTGGCACAAGAGGCTCGGTCATATTAGCTTTGATAATCTGGTAAAAATAACTTCAAAAAGGGTAGTAAGAGATACACCCACCATTGGCAAACCAGTAAATAGGATCTGTGCTTCATGCCAAAAAGGAAAGCAAACTAGATCCACATTTAAATCAAAGGAATACTTCACCAAAGAAACCTTTAGAGCTAATACATACTGATTTGTGTGGACCCATGAGAACACAAAGCATAAATGGTGACAAATACTTAATGTTGTTCATAGATGACTACTCCAGGATGACAAGGGTACTATGGAGTATGGGTTGTGGTACCCAAAAGGTAAGGACTTCACTCTTATTGCATATTCTGATGCAAATTGGGTAGGATGTATTGATGACAAAAATAGTACCAATGGAGGAGCATTTTATCTTGGAGACAGCTTGGTAGCATGGCACAACAAGAAACAAGAATCAGTCTCTCTATCCACAGTAGAGGCAGAATACATTGCAGCAACAACATGTTGTACATAGATATTATGGATGAGACAAACCCTGAAAGATCTTGGTATTCACTTCAAAGAGTCAATTTCAGTTAAATATGATAACACTAGTGCTATTAACATATCAAAGAATTCGGTTATGCATTCTCGAACCAAACATATTGCAATCTGGTATCACTTCTTGAAGGATAAAGTTGTAGAAGGTGAGGTCAAATTGGATTTTGTTCCAACTACAGAGCAAGTAGTAGATATATTCACAAAACCATTACCCAAGGAAGTTTTTGAGTACCTTCGGAGTAAGTTGGGAGTGGTCATGTTTCCCAAGAACTGACTATCAATTGGGATCACATTCTCAGGGGGAGCATTTATGCCTATGTTTATAGTTTTGCTCATATTCATGATTTTTGCTAACTATAACAATGTGTGTCTGAGAATGTTGTGCATAGACTCAGGGGGAGTCTACAGCAGCCCATTGGTATTATTGTCAAAGGGGGAGAAGAATTACAGGAGATTGCATGAGTGTTGCCAACAATTCCAAAGGGGGAGATTATTGAGCAAGGTGCATAAACAATATTGTCATTGTTGTCAACACAGATAGATAGATCAGTTGATGCAGTGGACAAGAGTTCAGAGGTCAGTGAGAGCATGTACAGTAAATTTCCAGGAAGACAGAAGTGGCCCAAATTCATAGAATCAAAGAAAAAGACAAGTAATAAAATTTTCGCGATATCACGACATGTTTTTTGTCATGATTTCACAACATATCGAAGGAGAGAGAAAAAGCTAGAAAATCTATCGCGATTTCGTGACATATCGAAGGAGAGAGAAAAAGCTAGAAAAGCTGTCGCGATTTCGCGACATATCGGAGGAGAGAGAAAATGCTGAAAAAACTGTCATGATTTTGCGACATGTTGGAGGCAAAGAAGCCAAGTGGAAAAATTGTCGTGATTTCGCGACATGTTGGCAGAGAAGAAGGCAAGTAGAAAAACTATCGTGATTTCACGACAAGTTGGAAGCAAAGAAGCCAAGTAGAAACACTATCGCGATTTCGCGACATGTTGAAAGCAAAGAAGGCAAGTAAGAAAACTATCATGATTTCACGACATGTTTGAAGAAGAAGCACATGTAGGAAAAACTATCGCAATTTCATGACATGTTTGGAGAAATGGCGCAAGCAAAGAAAACTATCATGATTTCACGACATGTTTGGAGAGAAGGTGCATGCAAAGAAAACTGTCACGATTTCGTGACAATCTGCAAGAGAGGCAGTATAGATGAAAATGTGTCACGATTTCGTGACATGTTTGAGAGAAAGAGCTAGCAAGGAAAAGTGTCACGATTTCGCGACATTTTGCAAGAGGAAGTGCTAAGGAAGAAAAGTGTCGCGATTTCGTGACATGTCGGGTTTTTGTGATCCGATGAGAAGGAAAGCGCTAAGGAGGAAAAGTGTCACAATTTTGTGACATAATGCAAGAGAGAGAGTCCGATAGAAAAAGGTGTCGCGATTTCGTGACATGCTTCATTTTCGCGGTCCAAAGCGAAGAGAAAGAGGAGAAGGATGAAGTGTCACGATTTCGTGACAGAAGCAAAACGAAGGAGCATGGAAGCAGAAGCATCGTGATTTTGTGACAAATTCAAGGAGGAAGAGCTCAAAGGTGAAAGCATCACGATTTCACGACATGTTCTATTTTTGCAGGCCAAAGACAGGAAAGGCACAAGGCAGCGAAAGTGTCACAATTTCGTGACAAGTTTCATTTTCATGGGCGAAAGGCAGGGAAGTGCAAGGAGGTGGAAAATGTCACGATATTGTGACATGTCATGTTTTCGTGAGTAAAAGGCGAGAAGAGCACAAAGAGACAGAAGTGTCGTGATTTCGTGACAAGTCGCAACAGCATGATTACTAACAGTTAACTAGAGTCAGTGTGACAATTACAGGTGCAGTTACAAAAAGAAATCATGCAAGCTATTTTAAGAACTTTCAAAGAAGGAGAGATCGAACAGTCACATAAATAGAATCAAAAAATGCATGCATGCATAGAAAAGGATACGAACAGTCATGACCGAGAAGACGAACAGTCATGGTAGAGGTATATATTGCATGTAACATGTTTAACGAAATACCCACTCTATATATACAAAAGGAGTTACATAAAGAAGAAGTTACAGTTGACAAGTGGCAGAAGAGAATGTTAATAGACTGCATGCGAGATTACAAAAGTGACAGAGGACGAGGAGTTTCAATGAGAAATATTGTTATAAAAGGGCAGTTGTGAGGAGAATTGTGAGAAATTGCTGCGTAAAGAGGGTTAGAAGAGGGCCGAGAGAGAGATAAGTAGAGCCGTGAGAGTGTGCAGAGTTTGATTAATTGCAAACCAGTCAGGGTCGTGTAAACAGCAAAGGCATTTTTATGTCATTGAAATAATTCATAATTGCAGTCCAAGTTGGTGCTTGGCATTAGGGGTTGGTGCTCTTATCTGTTGTAGTAGAAAAATAAAGGGTTGGTGCTCCTTCCAGTGGGTGCTAGTAAAGTGTTTGTAAAATTGATGTTTTGCAAAGGCTAGATTTGGATTGGAGTCCAAGCAGTCATTTTTGAGGAGTAGCCAAATTGGTGAACCTCGTTACATTGTGTGTTGTGGTGTGCTATCTTGTGAAAATTGCTTTATCTGTTTTTAAGTTCTCTCTGCTTTAGCTTTAAGTGTTGTAGATTTGAATTTTAATAGCTACACTGATTCACCCCCCCCCTCTCTGTGTCATTGTGAGAATATCACTAATCTATTCTAACCCTTCTAACCTACCTAGCTTGTTCTGGTCTTCCTATCTAATTTTGGTATCTTTTGGCCCATTTCAGCTTTTCCTACCCATTTTAGTCTCTTTTAGCCTATCTTGGTTCTATTATAATTCTATTTGTTCTAGCTTGCTTGACCTGGCCTGATCCATTCTACTTGTTTTGATCATGTTTGGGCCATTTTAGTCCCATGTGGTGCATTTTGGTTAATTTTGTCTTATTGGTCAAACTTACATGACTCATTTTGGCCTTACTAGCCAATTCTAGTATAATTCTATCCTTTCTGGCTTGCTTGGTTCATTTTAGCACACCTTATTCCAGTCAATTTATTTTAGCTTGCCTAGCATGTTTTGGCCTATCCCCTAGCTTGCTATACTAATTTTGGCCCATTCTCATCTTCTTGGATTATTTTGGTATGTTTCAACCTATTTTGGCTTGTATTACCTAGTCTAGCCTATTTTTATCCCACCTAGTATGTTTTGGCCTTCCCAACTCATTTTGGCTTACCTTACATGTCCTAATTTATCCTATTTGTTTTGGCCCCACTCAACTTATTTTGGTCCATTTTGGCTTGTCTTGACACATTTTGGTTCCTCTCGGCTTGTCTGGCTTGTTTTGCCCCATCCCAGCCTACTTAGCCTATTTTTTTCCCATTTCAACCTTCCTGACCTATTTTGACCCATCAAACCCGCCTGGCTTGTTTGGTATGTTCCAACACATTTCACCCTATCCCACTTGTTTTGGTCCTTTTTGGCCTATCCAAGCTTGCCCTACCAATTTTGTCCTTTTAGCATTTCTTAGGCTATTTTCACCCATGTGGTCCATTTTGGCTTATTTTGCCTAGCCAACCCATTTCGACCCACCTGACTCATTCTAAACTTCTTGCCTTGTTTTGATATGTTCTAGCATTTTTTTATCCCACCTGGCCCATTTTGGCCTTCTAAGCCTTTTTGGGATGTTCTAGCATATTTCTACACCACCTAACCTGTTTTAGCCTTCCCTGCTCATTCTGGCCTGCCCAACCTATCATGAACTATCCTACCTATTTTGGCCCTTCTCAACTTGTTATGGTTACCCCATCCTAACCTACTCGACTCATTTTAGCCCATCATAAACTGCTCAACCTATTTTTGCCCATTTTGACCTTACTAGAATGTTTTGGCCTTCCTAGCATGTTAAGGTATGTTTTGGCCTTCCTAACACTTTATGGTATGTTTTGGCCTTCCCAGCTAGCTTTAACCTATATTGAACTATCATATTGTTTTGGCTCCAATGCACATGTTTTGGACCCTTCCAGAAACTTTTTTCCTTGTCCTTGTTCATTTTGGCTTATTTTCGCCCATCTAGCCCATTCTAAGCCACCTGACCTATTCCAGCCTTCTCACCTTATTTTATTTTGTTCTAGCATATTTTTATCCCACTTGGCCCATTTTGGCCTTCTAGTCCTATTTTGGCATGTTCTAACCACTTGATATGTTTTAGCCTTCCTCGCTCATTCTAGCCTACCCAAAACACCTTGAACTATCCTACTTTTTTTGGGCTTACTCGACTTGTTTTGTACCCTTCCAACCTGTTTTACCTTATCCTAGTCTACGTTACCCAATTTTAGCTCATCTCAATCCATCCTAACCTCCTCAATCCATTTTTGTTTATTTTGACCTTTTTGAGCATTTTACCATGTTTTGGATTTCCTAACATGTTATGGTATGTTTTGTTTTGGTCATCCTAGCTCGTTTTAGCCCCTTTTTGTTTGTTTTAGCTTATTATAGCATGTCTTGCCTATCTCAGCCACTTCTAGCCTATCTTGGCTTGTTCTATTATGTTTCATCTCCTTTTGACATGCATCAGCCCTCCCAACCCATCTTGCTTGCTTTGGGCTTCCCTAGACTACCTTGCCCATTTTGACCTGTCCAAGCCTATCCATTATATTTTGGATTGACTTGTCCTTTTTCATCATGTCTTTGCCATTTGGGACTCCCTAGGTAATTCTCTATTCTTACCTACTTGGCCTATTTTGGCCTTCTTGGTCTATTTTGGACCCATTGAACACATTGGTTCGTTTTGGCCAATTTTTGCCAGTTTCAACCCATTCTAACCTACCTTGCCTATTTTGGCCTTATTGGCCTATTATAGTATGTTTTGGCCAATTATGGCCTATAACCCTTTTGGCCTCTTCTAGCTTGACCTAGCCCATTTTGGTATGTTTTAGCCCTACCCAACCTAATTTTGTCCTATTTTGGTCCCAAGCCATCCTACCCACTTTGGTCTTGCCCAAACCGTAATGCCTATCTTGACATATTTTGGCATTTTCTAACTCATTTTGGCCCATGCGTACCACTTTGGGTTATTTTGACCTGCCTAAGCTAATTTTGGCCTAAGCCCACTCATCCCATTTCAGCCCACCCAAGCCTCCTTAACATTCTAACCAATTTTGACATGCCCATGGAAATTTTGGTCTTCTTGGCTCATTTTGGTATGTTATAGCTTGTTTTAGCCCATCCCAATGATTTGTATCCCTTCTATTCTACCCTAGACTATTTGACTCATTTTGGCTTGCCTGACTAGTTTTGCCCTTCTCGACCCATTCTAGTTTGATCTGGCCTATTATGGCTTGCTTGTCATGTCCCACTCATTTCAAACCTTCTTGGCCCATTATGGCTTGTTTTGGCCCTATTTGACCTGCTTTGATCCATTCTAACTCACCTGACCTATTATGGCTTTCTCTACCTTTTTGGGTATGTTTTGGCCTGTTTTGGCCTTACCAACCTATTTTCGCTGACCTAGCCTATGTTAATCTATCTTGCTCATTTTGGCCCCATCTAGCCTATCCTAACCTATATTACCATTTTTAGCCTGCTCAACCTATAGCTTGTCCTAGTATGTTTTAGTTTATTTTGGTACATCCCAACCTGCTCAAACCTTTTCTACTATTGTTGGCACATTTTGGTCTTTTTGTCATGTTCCAATCCACTCTAACCTACGTAGCCTATTCTTGTATGTTTCAAACTACTTAACCCATATGTTGGAGAATATTACATTATTTGTACATGCTAATGTACCCCCATAGTACCTTAATGGTACAAATGTAAATATGTCATAGATTATGGTGTGTGTCTATAGTTTAGGAGTGTGATAGGGCCAAAGAAAAAATGAGTCAGGATAAGCAGGAATGGGCCAAAATAAGTAGAACAGGCAAACATAAGATGAAACATACCAAAATAGGTCAAGAAGGCTAGAATAGGTCAAGTCGGTCAGAATGGGTAGGAATGGGCCAAGATGTGTTGAGGCTAAAATGGGCCAAAATAAGTAGAAATGGACCAAAATGGGCTAGGTAGAGCCAAATTGGGATGGACGGGCCAAAACAGGCCAAGTGGGCCTAGGTGGGTTGAAATGGTCTAGGTTAGGCTGAAAAAGGTTGCACAAAGCCAAACTGGGTAGGATGGGTCAAGATGGGCCAAGAAAGTGAAAATAGGTGAAAAATGTTCAAGTGGAGCCAAAACACACACCAAGAAGGGAAAAATGGGTTAGGACAAGCCAAAAAAGGCCAAAATGGGTGAGATAGGTCAAATAAGGCCAGAACACATGAGAATGGGCTAGGAAGGCCAAAATAGAGCAACTAGGTTGAAATTAGCAGGAACAAGCCAAAACAAGTTAAGAGGGCTAGAATGGGATACAATAGGTAGAAATATGCTAAAAATGGGCCTAGTGGACTAGGGCAGGCCAAAATGGGCCAAGAAAACCAAAATGGGTTGAGCATGACCAAAGTGAGTAGTATGGGCTGAAGCATACAAAAATAGATGAGGAATGCTCAAATGTACCAGATGAAATAGAATGGATTAAAATGAGCCAAAATAGGCCAAGGAGACCAAATGGGTGAAAACAAGTTGAAACAGGTCGAGTGGCCAAGACATGCCAAAATGGGCTGATAAGGTTAAGATAGGAAAAAATGGGCTTATTAGGCCAAGACTCGTTAAAAAAAGTTCAGCTAGGCCAAAACGAGCCATAAGGGGTCAAAATAGTGGGGCAACTTGCAACAAGATAAATCATACCAAAATGGGTTAGGAAAAGTAAAACAAAAAAGATAGACCAAAATAGGTCAATATGGGTCATGCAGTCTAAGATAAGTCATAACCTATGGAGTTTGCTATGATGAGATGAAATAGGCTAGGATAGGCTAAACATATGGGATAATTTGAGGTGAGTCAAAATGATCTAAAAATAGGTAAGGAGGCCAGGAAGAGTCAAAACATATCCAAATAGGCTAAAACAAACTAGAACAACCCAAGAACTATAAAACAAGCTAGAATGGGCCAATATAGCTAAGAAGGACCTAAGACAAGGGAGAAATATTGGAATAATCCAAAATCAACTAGAGCAAGAGCAAGAGCCAAAATAGGCCAAAATCAAGCAGAGCAAGAGCCAAAATATACCAACAAGGTGAGAATGGGTTGTGGACCAAAACAAATCAAGATAGACCAAAAAATATCTTGCTAGCAAGGAAAAAATAGTCTAGATAGGCCATACATGCCTAAAATGTGTAGGATAGGTGAGGATATGCTAGGTGGGTAAAACTAAGCCAAGAAAATAAAAATGAGCGATGCAAGATAGAAATAGGCCAAATAGATTAGAATACGTTAGGTGGGTCAAAATGGGTCACAACAAGTTGCATAGAGTCTAAAAAATCATGTGGGATAGGATAGGTCAAAATGGGTCATAAACAAACAGGGTCCAAAAAAGGGCAAGCAGGGTTGAAACAAACAAGAATGGATAAACAAACTAGATCACACTAGAATTGGCCAAGAAGAGCACAACTACTCAAGCATACAAAAATCAAAAGAAACGGGTTAGAATATGTCAAGGAGGACAAATTGATTTGAGGTAGGTGGAAATGGGTTAAGTAGGCCAAAATGGGGTTTGCAAGGCAAGATGGGACGAAACATGGCTAGGCATATCATAATGGGTCTAAAAGAACCAAAATAGGCTAGGCAAGGTGAAACTGGGCAAGTGGGGTAGGTGGGAAAAAATGAACCAAATAGCGCTAGAGTGGGCAAGATGGGTTAGGATGGGCTAGGTGAGTGAAAACAAGACAAAATAAGTTAGTAAGGCCAAAACATACCAAAATGGGTCAATACAAGGTAAAAGAGGTTGAAATGGGTTAGATAGTCTAGAACAGGCAGAAATATACCAAAATAGACTAGGAAGGCCAAAATGGGCCAAGAAAATAAAAATGGGTTCAAGATAGGCTAGGGAGGATAGAGTGGTCTAAAATAAGCATAAATGAGCCAAAATAGGCTATGACATGCCAAAATGGGCCAAGAAGGATGGAATGTACTTGGAGTGTTAAAATAGGCAAAAACAAGCTAGGGAGGCTCAAATGGGCCAAATAGAATGGAAAAGGAAGGAAAGGCTGGAATAGAAGGCAAACTAGGTTTGGTAAAAATAGGCCAAGTATGGCTAAAGTGCACAAAATGGGTCAGGCAAACCAAAGCAAGTTAAAATAGGCCTAAACATACAAGAATGAGCTATGACAACTTGGAAGTGGTTGACATAGGCCAAAAATAAAATGTGCTTATGTAAGTCAATATGGGCTAAGATGGGCTAAAACAGTCCAAGCAAGTCAAGACATATGGACCAAGGCATGTAAAAACAAGGTGGAAGGGCCCAAAACAAGCCAGATAAGCTCAAAATTAGTAGGATAGGTCTTGATAAGTAAGCATGCAAGAAGAGGTTGGGAACAAGAAAATAAATGAGGTGGGGAAGAACATCCAAAATAGGATAGGTGGGGCAAAAACATGCTAGAACATACCAAAATAGGTTGAGAAGATCATAACAAGTTGGTAGGTAAGAATGGATTACAATGGATTGGTATACTAAAAGTAGCCAAAATGGTCTGCATAGGCCAAAATGGGTTGAGACATGTTGAAATAGGCCATAAGAGAACAAAATGGGTTGGGCAAGGCCAAAATATACAAGATGGATCAGGTTGAGCTAGGTAAACCAAAACATACTAGATCATGTTAGAATGGATCAAGAAGGTCAGAATTGCTTAGGCAAGTAGGGATAGGATAGGACGAACTAAAATAGGTACGATAAGCCGAAATAGGCTGGAACATAACAAAAAAAGCGAGGAAGATCAAAATAAGTCGGGTAGCCCAAACAAGTGAGGACAAGCCACAATAATCTAGATAGGGTTGGAATAGAACAAGGAGGCTAAAATAGGTTATGTTATACTAGAATGGTCTAAGAAGGGTTAAAATGGATCAAAATATCCAAGGAGGCAGGGATGGGCTAAAACATACCAAAATGGATAAGCCAGGCTAAAATTATCTATGATAGACTTATGGCAAAAATGGACAAGATGGATTGGGATGAGCTACCTAAGCTAAAGTTGAAATAGCCCAAGATAGGCTAAAATGGGTCAAAAAATGCCAAAATCCACAGGGCATGTTAGGAAGAGATAGACAAGGCCAAAATATATTTGAACAAATTGAGAAGGTAAAAAAGGCCCAAGAGGGTTGTAATAGGCCAAGACAAAGTGGGAGGGGTCAAAATGGATGATATAGATCATAACATACCATAACAAGCCAAGAAGGTAGAAATAAGCCAATATGGGTTGGGTAGGGCTGAAATATAGTAGGAATGTTATAATAGGCAACATAGGTTAGAATAAGCTAAAACAAGCAAAAAAAAACCAAGAAACCATAAATGGGCCAAAAAGGGATGGGTGGGCTAGGGTAGGCTAAAATGGGCCTAGACTAGCTAAAGAAAATGGCATGAGTAAGGACAAACCATGTAGTAGTTCAAAGTGGGCAAAAATAGGCCAAAACATACCAAACTACATTGAGAATTATAGAATGAGCCAAGAAGATTGAAATGGGTCACGTAAGTCAAAATGGGCCAAAATAAGTAGAAATAATATAGGTTAATATATAACAAGGCTCTTAAATTATGCTTGGTCATAGATATATTACTATCTATATCAACAAATATGGTTGAGCTATTTTCGTAATATTTATCATAGAACCTCATGTTGGGGTGTTCATACCTAGCCTGTTCATCTTTCAAACTATCCTAGTATGAAGCAGTGAGTCCACTAGAGCTCACATATCTATTTATGGGTTTACAAAAATTTGAATAGTGTGATAGTCGATAAAGGTATTCAACTTTTTCCACAATATTTTTTTGGCACCATTTTCGAGGATCGAATTTATATACATATCATTATTTCGAGTTTGGTTCCCAATGACATTATGATTTTTTACCCGTCCACTCACGCCAATAGTTTTCTGGCACCATTTTTGGGGAAAGCCTTTCGAAGTCATTCATATATTTTTGGCTTATCTCCATTTGACATTTTTCACAACACTAACCCATCAACGCCATAGTTTTCTAGCACCGTTGCGGGGAAGGATTTTCTTTGTTAAACATCCTATCCCTATATGATATATTTCTAACCTGCCAATGCCACATTTTTCTAGCGTCATTATCGAGGATCGAACTTATATACATATCATTGTTCTGAGTTTGGTTTCCAATGAAATTCTATGAGTTTTCTAGCACTGAGGAGAGTCCTTCCAATTTTATTGTTGTTGTTTTTCTTAAAGGACTCTAAGAGGTTGTGTTTTCTAAAGTTCTCAAAAATATTTGAGAGAAATTTAATAAGCCAAGTAGTCTTGGCTTGAGTGAGATTCTATCTGCATGAAAGTGTTGGCAACTTTGAACAAACCCAAATGAAGAAGGAGAATCTGACCTGGCACACACTAGATGCATCGGCAAAGAGCTCTTCCCAGAATTTAAAGACCGAGAGGTATTTACCCATACACAGAAAGCCCCAATCCTTATAAAAAATTGTTTATCAAAGTAGGACATACTCTGTTGGTAACAAGTTTGTTAAGAAGCTTACACCTAGCATAAATTCTATGATTAGGACCCTTGTGGTTGATGTCCCTCTCATCCCTATGGGATAGTCAAATTAGAATTTACAAGTGTGGAGGACTAATACATACATATCATTCCATTTACCCTAAAATTTACACCCCTTCTTGGCCAAAGATCATAAGTACTTACAACATAGTTGTTACGAGAGAAGATCATATCAAAAGTTTTCTATATGCATTAGACAGCCTCGAGGTTGAACATGAGGATGTAGTTCTCATATTGTTCCTATAAACATTAGAAAATGATGTAAGAGACTAGTTTAATTCTCTCCCAACTGACCAGATCCCTGACTTCCAGACCATGGAAGGAGTATTCTTAAGAAAGTATGGAGAAAGAAAGAATGAACAACCTTTGTTAATAGAGCTTGCAACAGTAAAGAAGAAGGAAAATGAGTTAGTAGAGGATTTTAATAGATGATTTTTCAATATTAGAAACAAAATCCCTACAACCCTGATATCCATTGATCATCAGGCTATATGTTTTTATAAGAATGCATTTTTTGGATAATTCAATTATGAGCTAAGGCAATAGAGCCAACACTATTGATGACTACATGGAGCAAGCCATAGAAATAGAGAGAAATATGTTTGACAACAAAAAAATGAAGCCCTACGCATCCGAGACAAGCTCTAGCAAAGTGGAGACGAAACCTAAAAAATTTGAGTTCTCAACGTTAAAAAATGCTAAGGTAGATCCCTTAGAAATACTGTCTAGCCAATTTACTGAAATGTTTAATACAATCAATAATAGGCTGTCTAGAATTGAAAGGGATAAATTTGTAAATGATGAACAACCAGCCCAAGTGGACCCCAATTTCAAAGAAATTTTAATAGAAACTAGGCATGGAACAATTGAGAAGAAGGGAGCAAAAATTCAAAAAATGGTTGGAAAAAGGAGAGAAGGGCCAAAAGGCATGGATTTAGTCCCCAATCCCATGACCACTACAAACACAATTCATGATTTCCCATACTATTATAGTGAATGTGATGCCCCACACAACTCGACTGCATGTTGTGTCTATTTAAATGCACATCCCAATGAAAACGTAGGAGAGGAATCAGAGGAGGAGATAAGAATAAATGTCTATTGGACTAAAGAGGATGAAGAAAGAGAAATAAAGTTTGAAAAGGAAATGGATGAGTTACCCAAATCAGAAAAAGAACCTAGGGCTATGGTCCTTGAGAATGTGGAAATTCTAAAAAGACCTCAAGAAAATAGGTATGAAATGATGAAACAAGGCAAAGTTACTCCAACAGTTAGATAAATTAAAACCTTAGAGAGAATGCATGCTATTAATCTGAGAGGTAGAACAGTGCTGGACAAGGTAAATAAGTCTGATAAGGTTGACCCAGCTACATAGTATCAAAGCAGAGATAGAGCCACCAAGAAACAAAACAATAGTATCCAGCAAGCAGCCCCTGAGAGTGAAGTGATAAATGAAGCATAGAAATAATCAGATTCTGACAAAAATAATGAAATCAAGAAGGTCAAATTTGATGCAAGCCAAGAAATGGCTAAAAAAAAAGATCAACATTACCTTTGGTGAATTAATGACTATACCAAAATATAGGGATATTAGGTGTGTCGAACCTTTGGTTTGATCGATCCATCTAATAATCACTTGTGCAATTTCTCAACAACCGAAAAGCCCAAGCCTATTTCTAGAAATCCATCAACAATCAGACCTTTTTATATATCTTTGAGATATAACTTAAACTTTGGGAAATAGTATTGTTAGAACAATTTCTTGCATCCATAGGGTTGAGTTGTCAACCAAATAGCTATTACAGGCTCTGGTTAACCTGCCTCTTTATTTTGGTAAATGGTGTAATGCTACAATTTAAAAAGAAACCAAAATGGGTAAGGAAACCCTAGTGGTAAACTTAAGATATTACAAGTTTATTCACTCCATATTTTAATTATACACTACTTATATAAAATTGACCAAGCATGGACAACAACTCTAATTATGCCTTTTATGTAGACCGATGCCTAGATTCATTGGGCTATTATAGCAATTTTAACAACGTTTTCAAATGAACAGAAAGAATGGGGAAAAGAGAAAAATTGGCACTATTAAACTCATTCAAATATCGTAATAAATCTAATAGTTAACCAATGAAAGAAATGTTCATAACACATTCAAATAATGTAATATGCCATGAAGTCACATACATAATTGAAGACAAAAGTTGATAGAACTAAAACCTAGAATTGTATTGATTTCAAAAGGAATTACATGCAGAGTTGGCAGAATGCCATTAAACTTTGTTAAAACTTTTAATACAATGAGAAATTCTTGTTCAAATAATGTAACAAGATTTATTCAACTCTCATGTTCTAATCTAGTAACAGGAAACATCTTTGGACCTCAAGCTCAATAGATTTGGAAATAACCACAACTTCATGAGCACTATTCTACCAAAGACTACACAACAAAGGGGAAGAATGAGGGATGAACAAGAAAATAGACACAAAATGGGATACAACACAACTACAAGGCACTCAAGTATACCTCTTAGCAAGAATTTGCTATCTCTAAAGCTTGATGATAATTCTTATCGTGGTTGCTTCTTTTATAGCCTCTGGTTCTTAATTTAGTTATTTTTGGCTTCATCTAAGCCTTTCACTTGTCATCCTCTAGTTTGATCTCTTAGATACTATACAACTATATTGAACCAAGCAAAACTGGATTTCCTATCACAATTTTCTCTTGGCTTGAAGGGAGATCTTAAGATATGGTGGGCCAAGCAATTTTTATGGTTTTTTCTTTTGCACAGATAAATGATGAACCTATATACATGTATATTTTATTATTTCTTGTTTGTCCTAGTCGTTTGATTTTATCAATTGGGATTAGACTAGGTTGTTGTAGTAAATTCTTAACGTGATTATAGAGGGGGACCCGACGTGATGGTGAAGGGAGGGAATGAGGTATGGAAAATAGTAGGATGGAATGGAATAGATTACATAATGGTTTTGAAGTAGGTGGGAGCAATGAGAGTTTATTTGTGCATGGGATGGTGGTGAGATGATGCTCTATGGGGTGAATGGTTACAATGGTCAAGAGAGAATGCCTAGAAAGAGGAGGGTAGTGATAATTAGGAAGAATGATGGAATGGAAAATGAGAGCTAGAAATACATAAAATGCACTTCCATAACTATACTCCGTCAGAGTGACCCCTTTGTAACTATATTTCGTCGAAGCACCGAGTGAAAAAATTTCTATGAACCGAGCATCTTCTCACTCTTGTTGTGCTTATTGCGTCTTTTGAATTTGCATTATAGGAACTGGTTGCACCATCGAGGCTTCTTCTCGAAGACTTAAATCTGCATTTTACATTCTATCGCCATTCTCATGAACAACTATATTTGCTTGCTTCTATTCTTATAAATCCTTCAAGTTGAGAATCTCTTCGTAATAAGTTCATTCTAAGTAGGTTTATTTTATTCCTTCTTAGTACGTGATCATATTTTGGGGATATGTAGATATCTGATTTGGTCCTTCAGTATCAGGTTTGTCATTTGAGCAGCCTGCTTATACTTATCTTGGTACAATCCGTGGGATTTGGTTTGATCGTCTGGACGTCCCTTTCATCGGCTACCATCTTATATTGCAGCTGATACTGAGCTTTCAATCGTACTTTGGTATGATCTGGTGTCAATATTGTTGTTAAAAAATGGTCCATCTTGTGACACGTGTGTCATCGGTTATACTTTGGATGAAGTACTTATGTTGGATCATTTAGACCTATAGAAGGATTAATCGGGGACGAAACCTTTTACGACTTTCAGAACAAACACTTAAATTGGCACTCTCATTTTTCCTTGCAGCTATGCATATTCATAGACTTTTCTTCAAGGTGGGTGCCTTCATTAGATCACATGAACCTTGTGCATTGTCGTCGAGGTCCTTGAAGCCTGTAAATACTCGTTAGTCCAAAATATATACCATTAAAAATCAAACATTTTCATGGGTGCTTGTTGTTAGATTCGATCGTGGGGGTGTGCACTTGTTAAGATTCACCAATATTATCCTTTAAAATTTGTGCATCAAACATAATGTTTACCGTTAGATTTAATTTGCTTAGAGCACCGTCGTAGAGATCTCGAAACCTGCATGGTTGTTAGTCCAATGATATATAAACGTATGCCAAATAATTGGATTAACCTTGAAACCTTGGGTTAGCAAGCAATAATCTGATTTAAATCTTAGGTCTAAAACTTTATAATTCTTGGTGCAACATTATTAATCAATGCATTAATCCTACCCATAATTGAGGTTTATTAATATTAATCGATTATTAAAACCTTTAACCACCTTTGATTAAACCACATGCATCTTATAATCTGCTCATCTCCCTAAGCGTTCACCGTTGGATGCACGCGCCCGTAGAAACCTTTAGATATGCGCAAAGGTTAACCGAAATAAGGGGGTTCATTACCAACATATTAGACCCTTCTTAAATCTTGATTATACATGGATATTAGCAATTAATAAAACATTTAATCAATTATCTAAAAAACCTTGCATGATTTACCATTGAATGCTTTGGAAAAGCATTGCCATCGGATCTGGCCAAGGATGAGCATTGTCGTTGAGATCTGCAAAGCTGCGCGGTTTTTATACCAAGGGGGAAACTTTAATATGCACTTAGACCCTCACTAATCATAATTATATTTGCCTAATCATGCTTTGACCATTAGTCTTACCTGATGATTTAAATTTGTTAATGCCCAAATACTTCGGTGAGCGCATATCGTTAGATCAAAAAGGAGATCGTGCACCATTGTTCAGATCTACGAGATGCAAGACATTTATTTGCTACTTTGATGGAAGCTTTAATGATTGGTCAACCTGGTGTGCATGCTACCGTCGGATCAATTAAGGATTGAGCGCAGCCATTGAAATCTTGAGATCTGCACGATCTTTAATCAAAGGGGTGCATAGGGCCTTTTGAAAACTTATATTATAATTCTCATTTAAACTTTGGTGATTTTAAAAGCATTTATTACCAAAGGGGGAATGATTAACCATGTTTTTAAGACCCTCATTAATCATTTTTACCGAGTGTTAAAGTGGTTTAATTAAAATTTAATTCTCAGGCACTAAAGAAAAAACCTTCGACATTAAGGATTGGTTACTCTGAGTGGCGTGCAGCCATCGGATCTTCTTAGAGTCTTGCGCTGCTACTCAAATCTCAAAAGTTGCAAACTGGTTAAAGGTTTTATAATGTTGTTGATTTTAATCTCGATTAATCATATGATTATTTATTTTAAGCTTCGATTATCCTTTAATAAAGCTTGCGCTTAACTTTGGTCATCCTTGATGAACGTGCATCTGTTGGATCGGGGTATGAGTGAGCGCTACCCTTGAGATCTTCGAACTTGCTCGATGATTAGTTAGGGTGGCAAATAACCCTTGATTTTATTTATGCTAAACTTAGGTTATGACCAATTTTGACTTTAGCTTCTAAAGGTCAGACAACTTAGTGAGCGTGCTTCGTTGGATTAATCATGGATTGAGTGTTGCCATCTAGATCTTTGAACTTGCACAGGTTTTACCATAAAGGGGATGCATACCCTCATTTGCCCACTTGGTTTAATTAGACCTTAGGATTATTTCTTTTTACTTAGGGCCTAATGTTTTGATTAATTTCCTTAGGAACCTATGGACTAGGGGGAGCTTTTTAGTGAACATTTTATTTCTTCTAATTTTAAGCTTTTTGATAATCGGATAACTTTAACGGTCATTTTCTTAACGGCTACAAGGTATTTAATCCAACGGTCAAGGCTACGTCTT
>JAQPPZ010015635.1:0-39697 GCA_028583015.1 Wollemia nobilis | reverse complement strand
TGCAATTGAGAAAATTAAGCATTCCATTGAGCAAATAAGCATACATCAGCATTGACATTGAAATTGAAATGATAGAAAGGTAATGGAGCCCTATGATGGAAACCTAGTCCAGGCTATGTACATAGCATGGAGAGATGTTGTCATATTTATTATTTGGAGTTGAACTTTATTGCAAATGAGTAATTAAAAAAATAATTTATTGAATGGTCTACCAGAATTTGGCTTGAATGTAGTAGGTGAGTTTAGGATCGATTTGGGAAGTAGAGAAGATTCGTCTCTTATGTGCCCAGTAGCACTACCATTTCTCTTTGAGTGCTTGAGGAGATTTTGGTGCCAATGAAATATTTGTCTACCTTATTGTAATGTAAGAATATTATGTTCTTTAGAAAAATACTTGGTCTTCCTCTTTGACAAGTGTATTCAATGCACCAAATGCACTAGCCTATTCGTGTAACTCCTCGAATATGAGCACTCTCTTGAATCAAGCGTTAGGATTTTCCTTTAGTGACAAGTGTCACTTTCTTCTCTACATGGACATAGTCTCTATTGTTGGTGCAAATAGACCCTTTGAGACCTTTCTAGCTTTACAAATCTTCTCCTTTGCCTTTTTTTTGTATTGGAATATGAAGGAACAGTATGGAGGCCTTGAGCATTGCTTTTAGTGAGCGTATATGGAGTAATTAACACTCCAAATGGTGCTTCAACTTTCTTTTGCATTATATTTGTTTTCTATCCTCCTTATGTAGATGTTATTGCTCTTGAATGACATTGTTTCTCCCTTGCTTTTGTACATGTATATTCTAGGTTTGGTCATCTAGAATGTAAGGAGTACAAGCCCTTAGAATGCTTCCTTGAGATAGTCTTGGATGGCTTCTAGAATACAACCACCTCCAGCTATTTTTTCTAGCAAGTGTAGTGCCTTTGAGGTACATTTGAATCTGCCTTCTCTCCCTGTATAACTAGATTAGAAATAGTGCACTATAATGTAAAATAGTTATACATAAGATGACCTTGTTGCAACTTCTTTTGCATTCCTCTTTATAAATATGAATTTCTAGTTTTTGATATAGAATATTGAGTGTAATATAGGGGTTTTGAGGTAGTCTCTTGATTAGACACCTTCCCATGTTTTCTTGGATATTTTATAAATGATTCCAAACTTGTAACCACATGATAGAAGCTATTTTTTTGCACTATTTTCTTGTGCTTTGAACTTAAGACTCACCAAGTCTTGTTTGAGGCTTCATTTAATGCTCTTATGGTGGTTACTTTCTTCTCCAATGCTTGGACTATTGAGCTAATTTTATGGCTTTCTTAGGCCACTTCAAAGTTACAGATCTCAGTGCATTAACAGTGTCTTTAGACACTTTGAGAAATTCTATTTTTGTGTCCTAATGAACACAAATAATAATATTTGAGAGCAATGTAATAGCGTAAATGAATCTAATAATATTTTACTTCTATTGTATTAACAATTTCACCTTATCACTCTAATCAACTCTCAAAAAATAATGCACTTAATCAATTTACTAAAACTAATCAAGAATAATCTGAAATAAATCTTTAAGAATTATTCTGAAATTTCTTGACAAGCAAGGTAATAGGAGTTAGTCTTCTTTTTCTTTCCAAAGTATATGATATGTAGTTGATAGATAGTTTGAGATTTTGAAATCTAATCAACTCTTAAAGTGCAAAAGAAACTGAGATAATCCTTTCTTTTGCACATTTGAAGACTCTTAATTCAACTCTCCTTTTTGCAAATTTACTTTAATCAGGAGTAAAATCACCAAGTTGTTATCTTGAGTAAGATCTTGCAACCCTCTATAGGGTACCTTCAACAAATTCATCTTCACCAAAATATGGTCTCCAAATCTCTTTCATGAGCCTAGGAATTTTTTGACTAGTTCTGCTCTTGTAGTATCCTCATTTTTTTATATATTAGAAGAGATATTTGATTCTGAAGTTGTGCCTTCTTGTTGTGAGAGGTAATCTCCAAATATCCTACATTTGGTAGGCTTCTTCTGTCTAAATCTTCCTTCAAGCTGTTTGTCAAATTCTAACTTCAAACAAGATATTCTTCTCAATATTTTGAATATATTGAGGTCTTCTGAGGTTTGGTACTCCTTTCCAAATTATTCTTCTTGGGATTGTTATTGGATGCTGAAAATTGTCCCAAATATTCCACTATCACCAATAGTAAATTTCTCCAATGAGTTCTCCTTAGAATTTCTTTGATGATTTCTTCAATAAGGCTTTTCAAGCCTTTTACTTAATTTCTCGTAGAGACCTCTCCAAGGCCTTGTAGCTTTTTTTGGTCTTCTTTAAGACCTTATATTCAACCTTCTACTTCTGGAAGTTTTTGTGGTGATATCTTCTCCTGGATCTCTAATTCTACTGCTTTTGTATTCGAGCAGGACTCTCCTAGTCAGTCTTCATCAATGAGATCTTATCATGATCTCTTTTGCTTTAGGTGTTGGAATAATTATAAATAAGATGCTCTTCCTAACCTTTTTGTAGGAAGCTTTTCCAACTTACTACATCTCCCTGTTCTTACAACAAAAAATTATTATTAAAATTTACTTCTAAATTAGATACTCTCTTCTAGATTCTTCTTTAGATTCAAGGATTTTATGGCTTTTTCTTCAAGGTTTATGTGGCCTTTTCTTCATTACCAAGTCTTTTATGGTTGTTTCCTCTGGATAAAAGCTTCTATTGTCTTTTATTATGGATCAAGGCTTCTATAGCCTTTTCTTCTGATGAAGTTTTCAATATAGCAATGGAGATCTCCTATCTCTAAACTTGCCCATAATTCTTCTCCAAAAATCTCTTCTATAGTGTTATCTTGAAATAAATAATCTTTGCACTATGAAGGCACTCTAAAATTTGGGAAATGAAGTTGAAATACCCTAGATTACTATTGTAGGAGGTATCCCAATAATCTAAGTATTAATTTTCTACAATAAAAGAACCTTCGGGTTAATTTCTCTAGATATCTTATATGAGCTTCACTAGTTGATTCATCAAACTAATGGATCAAGTGTTGAGTCCTAGTATTCACAAGTTTTTACTTAAAACTCTATGGATATACTCTAGCCATATGCAATCTTAGTATTCTAGAATTTGAGATTTCTTTCAGTCCTTACTTATGGTTCTCCTAAATTCTACCACCAAGACTCTTCTGAGAATTTTTGACAGTGACTGGTCCAATGGCACGTCATGTTTTCAAAAAACTCGGGATCAATAATAATTGTGGTTTTCATATTGACCCACCATGGCTCTAATACAATTGTTTGCTTTTGATACAATATGTAATAGGAGATAGCAATCACAAGATGTAGAATAATATGAAATAAATTAAATTTGTGATATGACTAAAAATATGCTATAAATAGAAATGATGGAGATGTTTACAAAAGTAGCTATGGAGGAAATGAGCATTCCATGAATATAGCTAAAAATCAAGAATAGGCATTTATCATATTACGCCCCATCACAATACATCACACTACTACGCCATGCCACACTAGTCTACACTACTTCTTACTGCTCTATCTTGCTCTATGTCTATGGCCCTTTATATAGGAAATAGGTTCCTTGTCCAACACTTTACCTAGATGTGCAAGAAATAGCTTGCACATATATAGCTTACACTTTGATACTTGTACACTTACTACATTACATGTAGTAACTAGATAAATTCTCCTTAAGTAATCTAATTTCCTAAGTATGTACCAAGAAAGGTATATTTACATAACTCAAGTGAAGTAATAGTATTTTATAACAATACTTTACACATCATATAGGTACATTGCAAAAAGATTTATATTATTGTGTGAGTTATGCTTGAAGGTTTATTGCCTGATTATTTTAAAATTAAAATGATATATGCATATGATTTGGGTGGCAATGAAGATGCCTAGCGCGTGGAAGCCACTTACTATTTTATATTGTTTGGCATTATTTTACTTTAAATAAAATGACTTCTTTATGTGGAGCATGGAGTGGCTTAAGTGGAATAATGTGTTTTGCCTTCCTCTAGCTTGGCTTTTGCTTGATTGATGTCAATGAAAGTGGCATAAATGTAAGAAGTAAATTTGATGGTTTATTTGGTATTTAATATTTTTTTATTTGATTATTTTGGAAATTATAAAGAGGTTTGTTTAAAATTGAATAAGAATTTAGTGAATAGATGGCAAAGACCAAAAGGAATATAATGTCATTTCTAAGAAATGATAGTTAATAAATATGAATTTGATCTAGTAATGGATAATTCAACGTGAAGCTCTAACGAATTTTAAAAACATTGGTAACAAGCATAATATTTTATGATTACCACAACCTCTCTCCATACTTTGTGGAAAATTAGGTAAAAAGGAGTGGAGTAGAAAGAAAATCATCATCTTCTTTGTGACGCATGTTGAAAGAAGGATGAACTAGATCACTTGGATATTATTTCAGTTTGTACAACGAAATTGGATTACCGAAGGTGTGAGTTACAGGTTGGGATTTATTGTTACTTTTTTATTGATAGTAAATCATAATTTTATTTCTTTTTAAAATAAAATAAATTTCGTGTTGTTTGAATATTTGATTCTAGAATGGCTATGTATTACTTTTCATTAATTAAATATCCTTGCTAAATCCTATGTTTGGAAAATAATTAACATCGCTATAATGACGTATTGTTGTTGATTGTATTTTGCATCAGTATATAGTTGTGCATGGTTAAACAAATAGCAAATTTTAGTGGAAAAATATTGATATAAATCTGAGGATGACATCTGAACCTGGATATGTATAACTTAATAACTTAGTATTACTTTGTAACCTGTGTTGCTTCGATGAATGGAAATATTTGTGTTAGAAAGAAATATTTTTCTTGGACATCTATTTGTATGATGTGTATTTTGGGTATAGTAAATACACTTGAAAATTGTTATTGGTTGAATATTTTTTGGACACAATGAAAGCACATGAAAGGATATGGTGTGTTGTGTATTTTTTTGTGTTTTGAATGCATGGTTTAATTTACAAACTGCATACATATTTACATGCATTCAAATAAAGTGAACCATTTTGATCCTTGTAAAATCCCTCTCAAGTTTTTGGTTGCTAGTCATAATAGTGGGAGATATAAGCTTAAGTAGGATGTCGTTTGGAAACCTTCTTTGTTTAGTGTTAGAGATATTGTAGCTAGCAATACTTTGCCTATGGATCCAACCATTGTAAACACTTTCCTTCATCGATGTTTGCTCAGCTTGGTGACTAAGATGATTACCATAATACAAGGGTTGGTGGGCATGAAAGCCCTTAGATTTTAATAGTGTGCCCTTCATGGGCTCCTTCATGGAATAAGATAATATCTTGGGTTATGCCAATAGCACTTCCAAAAGGATGGCCACCCATGTGGGTCTTGCGACCTATAAAGTTTGTTGGGGCAATGGGTGTTACAGCTCTGATATCCTCACTGATATGGATTAGGATTTCAAAAAAACTCCATTATTAAGCATTTTTGGGTTGGATTAGGACTGGGATGGGTGACCTCCTGGGAATTCTCTATGCTACAACTCTTTTTATTTTTTTATTTTTATTTTAAATTCTATACCAAACTTTACAAAATTCATGGTCCCAAGCATTGAATCTTTAAGGGCAGCCATGAAATCCTCTCCTTATCCATTTGGATTTCTAGTTTTTGATCCATAAAAGTGGAGAGCATTCTCCCTAAGCATTTTGGAGAAGGAGGGAAGGAATGGAGTGCACCACCAATGGGGAGGGGGAAGGGGAAGGGAAAAATTTCCAAAGAGGTAATTTCCCCTCAAACCTACAGGATATAAAAATTTGATTTGATACCATATGTTTTCATAAAAAACACACAAGATGTATTATACATGAAAGGAGTACAATATATAGACATAAGCCTATATGAAAAAATGACATGTTTCAAGGACACATATCAAGGAGAAATACACATTAACTTTACACTATACAACCATAGGTTTTCTTGTAGTATTTAATATTATAATATATACATTAGAAAAGAGCATGGAAATTTGTAATATTAGCTTAATGCATTATTACCTTGGCTTGGAGGTGTGGCAAATACAAGGTTGTATTTTATCTCTCAAACAAAATATACATAGGAGTTTCTTGAAAAAGTCAAGATGACTAAATGTAAACCAATGACAACACCTATGGAAGTATAACTTAAGCTTTCTAGGTTTGATAATTCAAAAAAAGGTAAATTCTATAGTCTATAAACAATTAGTAGGAAGTCTTATCTATCTTAACAACACTAGACCAAATCTAGGATTTTCAATGAACTATATCTCCAAGTTCACGAAAATCCAAGAATTTCACATTGAAAAGCAACTAAAAAGGCATTAAGAGATGTGCATGGTACTCTAAATTATGGCCTAAAGTATGTGTAAAATAATAAATTTTGTTTGAAAAGCTACATAAATGTATATTGGTGATTATTGCAAGTCAATATTTATAAATATTGTTCACACGAGTTAAGGAGTTATCTCATGGGTCAGAAAAAAGCAGTTAAATGTGGCTATTTCTTCCATAAAATTAGAGTATAAAGCAACACAAGGAGCTATATGTTAAGCAACATGGATTCATAAAATCTTGAATGATATGAATATACCATTGAATTTATTTTATGTAATCAAAGTGTGTTTAAGATGGTAAAGAACCCAATTACGCATGAATAATCAAAACATATAGAGTTTCATTGAAACTTTATGATGCAAGAGCATCCAATGGTGTAAAACTGATCTTGCATCATCCAAAAAAGATTGTAATTGTTTAATTTTATAAAAAAAAATTAGTAAAAAAACTAGTAAAACTAGTTTTTCTTGCAGGATATTTTTAAAGGTCTTAGAGGTCGAATATGAGGATTTTCGGCTAGACGCGAGCCTTGGCGCCCACTTAGCTTGTTTCATGCCATTTTCAAAAATATTTTGTAATAGTCAATCGGGTCAATGAGCGCGAAGTTATGACTTTCGTAAGTTGCCCCAAATTTGAAATTTCAAATTTCAAATTTTTAGGTGGGAAAAAAAGGAGGAAAATAGGGCATAAGTGGGAATTTTCAAAATTGTAAAAAGGGCTCTTCTTTTTGGATCCTCATTTTTAGCATGAAAGTAATGAAAATATTTGGCTCCTTTTAGCATTTTTGGTTTTCAGTGGATTGTATGTGTTTTTTTTATGCAACTCTGCTTCACTTTATCATATAAAATTTTTAAAATGAAGACATGCACCTTCAATATTGTTCTACTTAGGATAAACTTGAATATGGATTCACAAAAGTCCTGTCACTTCAAAATTTTGAAAAACTTAGAGAAGATTTAAATGTAGTGAACAATATTCACAAGTTTGATATTCAAGCGGTGTTAGAAAAATGAAAATCAAACTCAATTTAACAATTTTAAGGTAGTTAATACTATTAAATATTCTCTTGTTTGATACCTATAATTTTTAGTTTGTTATTTGGTTATTTGTTTTCCTCCTTTATACAATTACATTGAATAAAATATGGAAAGCATGATAATTTCTTTATATTTCACAATAATCTTCAAAAAAATTAATTAAATTATAAATTAATATTTTATCTATATTTGATAAGTTAACATGATAATTATTTATGGTAGTTGAAAAAAATAAGCATTCCATTGTGCAAATAAACATACATCGGTATTGACATTGAAATTAAAATGATAGAAAGGTAATGGAACCCTATGTTAGAAACCTAGTCTAGTCTTTGAATGTAGCATAGAGAGATGTTGTCATCATTATTATTATTATTTATTGGAGTTGAAATTTATTGTAAATGAGTAGTTAAAAATACTAAATGGTTTCCTAGAATTTGGTTTGAAGGTAGTGGAATAGTTAGGATCAATTTGGAAACCTTTGAAGAGAAGAGTAGCATATATAGGAGGGGACACTCCAAAAAAATCTTGGGAAACTTGTTGAGTATCAGGGATCTAGTTGCTCAAATCAGTAATAGCCATTGTATTTAGAGAGCCCATGTTCTACTAGAAATATAGGAATGCTTTGGGGAACACAAATACGTCTCCTATATCTAACCTTTTCTTAAAAAAATAGGGTGGGTTGTATGTGGTGAAAAAGTCCATGTTGAGATAACCATATATAACAACTAAAATATTACTGGTTCATGGATGGGTGTGAGGGGGATTAAGCCATGTTGGCTTTTTAAACCTTACTACCATAAACTATCATAGGTCCTAATATAAAATAGCCATAATATTAAAGATCAAATATCAATAATAAAGAGTATAATAATATATGAGAAACTTAATTTGGATATCAAGGCCTATATAATACTAAAATAAACAATCATTTAAATAATCAAATATGAACTATGAATAAAATATCAAATATGAATGTAGATGGTCTAAATCATTCATGAACTATGAATGAATAAAACTTACAATATTAATTGCTCATAAATATGTATACAAGCTTTATTACTTCTCTTCATCTTTACAATAAGATTATTCATTTCTACTACTTGTATTACATTCTCATGGAGTATTATCTCCATAATATGTCCATAGTAATGTGACTCTTCAAGTACTTGATTATTGCTCTCCATATGCCAAGTCTTCTTAATATTGTGTTGGATTTTGATATAGTGTGCAATGGGAGTTAGCAATCACAAGATGCAGAATAATATGAAAGAAATAAAATCTACAATATGACTAAAATATGCTATAAATAGAAATAACATAAATTAATACAATGTATATATGGAGGAAATGAACATTCCATTAATAAATCTACTAAACTACATTGTACCCATCACCAATATATGGTGATCTACACAACACTGTGCTACTACCTATGAATGTTCTCTAAGAATATCTATCTATGTCCTCGACTCTATATTTGTATTACAATGAGGCTCTTATTATATATAAAAATAGGTTCCTTGGCCAACACTCTACCTAGTTGTGCAAGGGACAACTTGCACATATATAGCTTGCACATTGACACTTGTGTATTTATTACATTGCATGAAGTAACTAGATAAATTCCCCCTAAAGTAATCTAATGTCCCAAGTATGTACCTTGGAAGATACATTTACATGACCCAAATGATAGAATATACTCTATTTCTAATACCCCCTATATTTAATTATTTGGATATTGAAGACTTTAGTCTTCAATATGGATCTTCTTCCATTGGATAATGGAATTTGTATTCTCCTTTGTTTCTTACTGTGTTCAAGTTCAGATTTGTGTCTTCATATGATGCAAAGTAAATTGTAGCTGAAGGTTATTTAGCTTTTTTTATATGTTCAACTGGTTCAATCTTCATGATGTCAGGTTTCTTTCTAGTATGTCTTTTCTTCCTTTTTCTCCTTTTCTTCCTGTGATTCTGCATTGGTGTTGGTGAAATATATGTTTCATGACAAGTTAGTCTATTATCACAATAGTATTATTCTTTATTGCCAGTGTGTTTCTTGTTTTGAGTAAGTACAAACATAATTAATGATAGATAAATCATCAAACATTTTTCTAGTTGAAATATAACCAATATTTGTGAGTTCCACCATGCTATGAAGAGGATTTCATGAAGATATTTAATCAATGTTGTAAAGTTACTTTCTTTGGCTTCTTTAATAAATAAAGAGAATTTATCTTTGTTGCTAGAAGTCATATACTCATATCCTTCTAGAGTATCTATTATGTTTTGAGAGTAGAATTTTCCTTCATTGAATCGTTCTTCATTATTAAAATATTTTCTCAAATTTTCATCCATGATAGTTCTTTGAAATAGTGATAATTGCTATTTATTAGAGTTGAATTTGATATAATATTAGTAGTCTACCTTATAGCTCCCTATATTAGGATATGTGATTCCTGATTGAAGTATATTTTTTTTTGTATTGATAAAAAAAGGGTTTGAAGGGCCCTATCCCTTTACATAGAGCTCAAAAGATATACAAGAAAAAATAAGAGAAGATCATACAAATGCAAGATATCCCTATCTTAGTAAAACAAACAAACATGGGCTAAACTTGTTTATGGAGAAGCTGAAATAAAATTCCTCTCACTATCCTTCTATTTAATGTAGCTGATGTAGTGCTCAATGTTGTACATAACTGGTAAAGAAACAACTGACAATAATGTAATTTAGTGTGCTCAAATCCTTCATTTTTTAAATATTTTTTTATTGAGTAATAATTCTTATACACATTCACTATGGGGATTGAACCCAGGTCACATCATTGATAATGCGCATACTTGCCCGGTAGATTACACTCATGGGGATTGCAATGTCTAGAGATGAGGAATATGATTGAAGTATATAAGCTTAATTTTTTAAAACCTTTATTAATCCTTAGGCTTGTAGGCTTCCTTATGTCTCCCTATAAATGAGAGTATGAACACCTAATTCTAGGTTTTGAAGACAACTTATATCTTTCCAACTTGATAATATTTGATAGATATTATTATTAAGTTTTGTAGAATACCTTATGACTCCCTAATTATAGTGCTTTGTAAAAGATAGTTCAATTTTAGTTGATTTTGTATAGTTTTTTTTAAGATCAAAAATCAACTTTTCAACACCTTATTTTTTTTTTGGTAAATAAAAGTCTTCATTAATTACCAGGTTTTGCAGATTAACCCAAAACCTATTACAATATCCAGCCTTCTACTAAGATTGTAGATCCTAGTCATCCTTGAAACTTTTTTACCAGAACTTGTGTTGAATCCCCTACAACACCCTACTAACAAGGCACACCCATACCTAAACATAACTATAAACATTACTACCATTGATAGGAAATTGAAGTTTGGAACTTTGCACTTGTGAAACCTGTTGCTTGCCCATTTCCTATTCTCTGTCGAAATATTCCAAGGCTTACACCCTGTTACCTTCATTTCCAATTTGGTATGATTTAGAGGGAAACCCCATAGTTATTACCAACTCCATGGGGAAAGAACACCCATTCATATTTCTCCTTAACGGGTAGGTTTCTTTTCTTGACTAATAATGTTTTCCACTTCACATGGCACACCTTGTGTCCATGTCACCAAACTACCAACATAAACACATATGTTGGCTAATTTGTCAGCTGAACTATTGGCCTCACAGTACACATGATGATCCCTCCTGTTTTGTCTTGCTGAAAAAATGATCCTCACTTCATGAATGACTCCCTCGATTCTCCATGGAGGTTTTTTTCCATTGGTTAACAGGTTGATGATGTTCATAGAATCACCTTCAATCATCAAGTTACCTTTAATTTCTTGGGCTACTTGCAACCCTCTCCAAAGGGCTCTAGCTTCTACTTCATTATTAGTTCTGATTCCCAATGGTTCAGCGAAGGCCTTGACCAAATTTTCTTGATGATCCCTGATTATTCCTCCAGCTCCAGCTCTTCTCGGGTTCTCCTTGGCTGCACCATCAAAATTTAGTTTAAACCAACCCTGGGGGGTGGCTCCCATGAAATCCCATTTTTGGTATTGGTCAAAGGAATGGAAGGTTTGTCCTCAATACCTAAGGCCCGATGTAATTGTTTTTCTTGGGGAGGAATTGAGTGGTTCTCATCCACTAAGGTGCTAAGGTTTTCTTTCGCAAAGACAATAATCCTGTTGAGGATGGTTTTTGGGTTGTGAATGGTATCCTTAAAGGCTCTATGGTTCCTTTCTAGCCAAATATTCCAGAGAAAATGATGCCAACAGATTTTCCATAGGTACTTAAGTTTTAGGCTAACAAAGGGTTGAGGCCATTGATGGAACACTTCGGATATAAGAGCAGGCTTAACCCATGAGATCCTAAAGGCTTATAAAAGTTCATCTAGGATGGACTCCACTACAGGACACTCCAAAAATAAGTGTTGGGTTGTCTCCCACCCTACCCTGTACATGTAGCAACGGTTAGCAATAACGATACCTTTGGATAACATATTGTCCATAGTGAGGATTTTTTCTTGAATCACTAGCCATGAAAAAAAGGATATTTTAGGAATTAAGCCTTTGATCCAAACCAAACTTGGTTGAAATTGTTGACCTTCCACATTGAGAAGCAAATTATAGGCAGACTTAACAGTGAATTCACCACTTTTAGTCTCAGCCCAAACAATGTGATCTTCATCCTCTCCAGAGGGAATAATTTGCTGAGTTAAAATGTTATAAAGCTCTTCAAACTCCACTTCAAAACCCTGTACTCTGATGTGTTTCCACCTATTGATATTTAAATCCTGCCACATATAATTTGCAACCTTCTTCCCAATATGCTGCTCCATATGCTCTTGAATCCTATCCAAATGAGGATTCTTTGATAACTCCTCAGCTCTCACCCACCGATCCTTCCAAAAGTCTATTTTTTGCCCATTTCCTAGAATCCATCTAAGACCTTTCTTGACAAGATTCTTGCTCGTGAGGATTGCCTTCCAAAAAGCAGACCCCCTTCTTGCTAATTTGTCATTAAGGAAGTTTACACCTTGGAGGTATTTCCTCCTAACTATGGTAGTCCATTCATTATCGATCTTAGTCAATAACCACCATGCTTGTTTGGCTAACAGAGTTGTATTGAGATGAGCAACTCTCCTCAATCCTAACCCCCCATCAACTTTAGGTTTGCAAACCTTGTTCCAACCTACTAAATGGATCATTTTCTTATCCTCAGTCCCTAACTAGAGAAAAAAAATTTGAATCTGATCAATTTTGTGATACACCTTTCTGGGAGCTCTAAATACTGATAGGAAGTAAATGGGTATACTTTGAAGTGAAGCCATAGTTAAAACTGCTTTTCTTGCTTGAGATAACAGATTTCCTTTCCAACCTGCTAGCTTTTTTTGGATCCTCTCCAGAACTATGTTCCACATTGATCCTTCAGGTATCCCTGTAAATAGGGGAAGACCTAAATAAGATGTGGGAAGGGATGTAATCTGACATTCCATGATCCTTGCTATGTTGTTTTGCCTGGGAATGGGGGTATTGATGAAATAAATTTTGCTCTTATCAAAATTCACTTTCTGTCCAGCCGCTTCTTCATACATTATGAGAATATTTTTAATCCTTCTTGCCTCAACCATAGAATCCAAATTCAGTAGCAATGTATCATCAAAAAATTGTTGATGTGTCATCGGGGTAGTTAGCGACGTGGCCTTGATACCTGATATGAGTCTAGCTATCACTGTTGCCTTAATGGTTCTTCCCAAGGCCTCAGCTACAATGATGAATAGCATAGGACTTATGGGATATCCTTTTCTTAGACCACATTTACTTTGAAAAAAACCTGTAGTAGACCCAATAACCAAAACTAAAAAACAAGGCTTAGAAATACACTCTCTTATTAACTTGACCCCTTAAGTAGTATTCATTATTTATCTTAGGTTGTGTTTTGCAAATATTAGTCTACTTTGATATTTAATTTTCCTAAGTTTTTATTTCAAATAAAGATTAATTTTCTTTGATACTTAAACCTTATAATATAACCTTATAACTCCCTAAAATCATGAGGGTACGAAAATCCCGATAGGCAGACCGGGAACGGTGCAAAACAAAACAAAAGCATGCGAAACACAGTCCAAAGTGCATGAAAAGGGGAAAACAGACGAATTGAAATTAGATATAAAGAAAGTGTAAAGTGCAGCCCTTATTTTTATTAATTTTCTTTGATACCAGGTTACAATATGTCTCCTTCATTTTTAGGAGCTAGGAGCGTTAGATATAGCTTTGTTACACCACGGATGGTATGCTTTTCTTAGGGATCTTCAGCATGCCCACATTTGAAATGGGTGGGTCAAACATCCTCACCGCTTGCATGAATGCATATGTAGTTCCTTTTTTCCCCTTTTATGTCGATATCTTATGTTCAATGAAATAGCAAACGATTAGTAGCACCTGCGGATGGAGGGAAATATGCAATCCCCAAGGCCTCCGGTCAATGTATGCATGAAATAATAAAAATGGTAATCAAAACATGTCAGAATAAGATGAAAATTGAATAAAAGCATGTAAATATCACCATGGACACACTGCAATAGGAACAGTCAAGAAATCTGCTATATATTTATAATCGCTCCAGGGTGGGACGATTAGGACTGTCATAGATTATCAGAAAGCAACCTCCTAAATGTCCCATCCAGAGACATCCAAAACACCTACAAAGTTGGAGTTAGGAAAAATAGGGCATTTTGGGATGACCCAAAAGGTCGGATTTGGCTGATTCTATCCCGGTCGCCCTGTATACGAAAGCACTCCTTGTATGTTAGTGAAAGCGAAAAGCAATGAAAACATAGTCAAAACTCATCAGAATGACATGAAATTTGAATGGCAGCATATGTGAAAGACCTAAAATGAAATTCAAAAGAAATATTAGGGAAATATGCTATAGATTTCTAATCACTCTGGGGTGGGGCGATTAGGACTGCGACAGTGCGGGGGGCGCCCGGGGGCAGGATGCCCATCGTTTGGGGCTTGGTTTCGGCACCAATCCACTTGGGATGGGTCCAAAACCTCCTAGGGGATTGTGTCAAAAATTTGGGTGGGATATTGTGGCAAAATGTTTGGGTTTTGGGTCCGAATTGCACTTCCAATGTTCACCCAATAACCTCCCTTCCGAAAGAGAGATCAAGGATGTAGGAAGCACAATGAGGGTGAGGGTATAATTCAGTAGCACTCCGTTTCTCCAAATGCTCCTGCTCTGTCCTTTTTTGTGGTGATAAGACTCACCATTTTATATACCTAGGGTCTCTCTTTGAATGCACATGCAAGGGCACCACTTGGCTTGCTTGCCCTATTTTGGGAGAAAATATTATTCCCTGATTTAGAGTCTCCTTGCATGAGGCGTCCATGATCAAGGCATGCTTAAATGAAGTCCCTCTATCTGATTTGAAGTTGTTCCTCGCAATTACATGCCCTGAAGGTGTAGTTAATTGGTGGACCTGTAAAGGTTTGAATTTTTGCCAGTCAAACCTGCTAATCATCCCACCCTGGGATGATTGCTTCTAATCATCCCAAGGTGGGATGAATACCAGTTTTTAATCATCCCAGGGTGGGACGAGTAGGGAGCAAAGTGCTAAAAAGGTGCCAAATTGACCTCTGACCTTCCAAAACTATTGTGGGAGTGGTTAGGACCACTTTTTAACCTCTGGGGTCTGCCCTGGGGGCTATGTATGTCAATTCGATCAATGCTTGTCATCACATAATCGGATTGGTGCTATTTTGGTGTCTACAGATGCCCCTTTTTAGGATGCGTTGTGCGTGGCGCAATGCTGAGTAAAAAAATAGATAACCAAAGCACTAATGATTAGGTTTTCTCAATAACCTAACCAACTTTTGATGCCCCAAGTATGGAAAGGGCACGCATTCTTGAATCCTTGCTTCTAACAAGCTAAGGAGCTTAATTCAAGTGTTAACCTTTTTTGGTGAGGTGTTACTTGATCTTGGACATTTTTCAGTCATGAATAGGCAAAGGGCACAACCTTTTGTCTATGGGAACCTTGAGTTCATGATTCTAGAATGCCAAGTGTTTGATCATCTTGTGATTATTGCTTGTTTGCTGCCCCAAGCAGGGGTGTAATTGTCTTTGTCAATGATCCTTTGAATGTGTGTCATTTCCTTGATTGGGTGTGTATTTGTTGATTGGTGACTAAGTGTGACTACCCCCTCAAGCGATGAATCAATGAGGGAATGACAAAACATGAGAAAAGTGATGAGTCGCTTGGCCCAAGATGACATTTGTAAGGGTGCCTTCAGTAGTTTTTGTTGAACACTTATTGCAGTTTTCCAACCATCGGACCTGTTTTTGGTGGGTTTTGACCCGTTTTTTTTTTACCCCTATTGGGGTAGAAATTATCAAAAATCCTCCTTTTCGTGGAGTGTTCCGGATATGCTAGCCTTCTTAGGGAGTAGTATAGTGAGTATTTGTGACCCCGACGGTGGTTTTTCATGCCATGAATGTCAGGTTTAAAGGCACATTTGTTCGGTAGATTTATTGTTGTTTTTGGTGCATTTTTTTAATGCAATTTTTGTTGTTTTATTTCTTGCTCTGTAATCGTCCCAAGGTGGGATGAATACCAATTTTGTAATCATCCAAGGGTGGTATGAGTGCTAACTAGAGTGCTCATCCCAGGGTGTAACGATTACAGGCCTAACAGCCTATATAAGGACCAAAACTAGGTTTTGAGCTTATTTGCAATATTTTTTTCTTGGTGATTTGGAGTGAAGAGGAGTGCGAGTGTGCGTAGCGGAGTGCTACTAAAATTTCACGGACATCATGAGTGCGAGAACTGGATCTTCGAGTGGAGTAGCCGAGGTGAGACTGGTATGATGTTCCTTCTCTTTATTTTGTTATTCGTGCGTGTTTGATTTAAAACTCACATATAAAATGTTTGTTTAATTTATTTTATTTTTAAGGTTTTAAAAACCTAATTTTTATGTGTGTGTTGGTTTGATTTCATTCGTATATCAAGTTGAAAATCTAATATAGGAACTTTATTTGCTGTGTTAATTTTTGTATATTAATGTCAAAACCTTAGTACACAACTGTTGCCTATACTTTGTTTGTGTTTGTTTATCAGTTTAAACTAAGGTTAGAAACCCTAGGTAACTATAAATTTGGTGTTATTTTTTTATTTTGTTGTACAGTTTTAGTTGAATTTGAGAATGTTTTTGTTGTACATTTTTTTTTGTTTTTTTGTCATGTTTTAATGTTTTTATGTTGTTTTGTTTTGCAGGTGGTGAAGAGCCGGTACCGTGTGCCGACGGTGTTCTCTGAAGCACGGGAGGCACTGACTATGGCGGACTGGGAGTGGCTTGATGCCCTTGGGCTCAAATAGGTGACTCGGTTAGATCCTGTGGTGGGGGATCGGGCATATCTAACTGCCCTGATCAGCTTATGGGATCCCCGAACCAATACCTTTCATATCCCAATAGGGGAGATGATGGTGACTCTTGAGGACATCTATCAGATTCTATGGATTTTAATAGATGGGCTTCCTATTCGAACTACTCATTGTGATCAGCGTACGGTGGTGCTAACACGGTGCTTCGATCATGGGGTGGAGATGGGGGTGGATAGTCTAGTGGAGAGGGCAAAGGGGGATTGCATGATTGGCGGTATTTTGGTGCGGTGGTGGCTGAAGAATGGCATGTTGGGGGTGAGGCATGCATTACTAATGACCTTTATCTCCAACATGTTGTTTCCTAACTCATCAGGTGCGAGGTTCCCTTGGAACCTACTAGAGGTAGTTTTTAGACTTGTGGAGTGTTCGACAGAGGCACCCTTGATTATGAGGTGGAGGCAGACACTATTGGCATAGCTTTATGATGAGTTATACGAGGCCCGTTGCCAAAGGCAGAAGGGGATTGGATGCAGCTATTTTTTGCAGTGCTGGGGGTGGCAGCACATAGTTGTGGAGCGGCCACAGGGATTGCCTTGGAACACCCGAGCAGAGATGGTGGACAAAGAGATAGGGTATGCGGCTCTATTGCAGAGGCCAGAGGAGCAGGGGCAGAGTCAACAGTGGGAAAGTGTCGTAGGGCACTATTTTGATGCCTTCGCATGGCTTGCTCTAGGGGAGGTGTTCTGGCATCCATACCAGGAATTTCTAGCCTGGCCTGAGGCTGTAGAGTGGCTCCGATGGGTGCGTAGGGGGAGATTGCTAATCGGGTGGTACAAGATCGATCAAGATTACTTCCTGTACATCTGGGTGACATGATAGTTTGGGGTGCATCAGGGGTTGTCTGGTGAGCCCTTTATCTATCGATGTCGAGGCGATGAGAGGACTCTAGCCTAGCCGATCATCGAGCCACTAGGTGAGGAGGTAGATATAGTGATTGACATCCCTAACGTGGACAACGTCGGGGTGACTGTCGAGTATGACCAGTAGTGGACAATGCGGTGATGGCGGGGTGAGGGGCCTCTATGAGGTTTGGATGCATTAGCAGTAGGTGGGGAGGATGTAGAGGCATCAGGAGAGGGTTGTGGGGCTCCAGTGATGAGGACATGGTGGAGTTTGATCATTTTGTAGGGGATGATCTTCGAGTTTTGGAGCAACCAGACATGCAGGACATCTCAAAGTAGTGGGTGCCAGAGCAACCTGTCGTCCCGAAGATGCCCATGCCTCAAGCAGTCTTGGGAGATATGGAGGCTAGGTATCATGCTAAAATAGCATGATTGGAGGATCTACTTTGGATACGGGATGAGGATATCTGCGATGCTCTATAGGAGAGGTATCTCCTACGGATGTAGCTAGTAGAGCAGGAGAATGCGTTGGCTACGTACCGTCTACAAGATGGGGACACCGATGCATATCGAGAGAGGGATCTCCTACAGACGCAGTTGGCACAACGTGATGATGCATTGGCTACATACCATCAGTGGGAGATGGATTTGGTCTGGAACCAGATGGAGTTGGAGGCAGAGATTATCCACCTCGATGGGTGGTTACCTAAGCTCCCTCGAGGTGGATCTTCACATCGAATGAGAGACAATGAGACTGAGCAGTTTTCTCCCTCTCGTCATAGGTTGCTGGATGAGGGGGGCGATAGTGGCCTTGATGCAGGGGCTAGCAGTAGCTGCCTTGAGAGGTCCCATAGGACCCACACCACTGGGGGTAGTTCCCATCGCACCGATCTTGCATGATCATGGTGGTTGATGCCCTAGGCTTGGGGGTTTTTGAGTTTTTGATTTTCTTTGTGAGGTCAGAGAACCGTTTTATTGTAGCCTGAGGGCATTTTGACTCGATATATACATGACTTTCTTTTTGTTTATACACTTGTCATGATTTATTGTTTATTTTTATGCATATTTATTTATGTTGATGGATGCATGTGTTATTATGAATGCGATGTTTCTAATTATATGATGTATGCATATGGAATGGATGGAATTATTTGTTGATAACTTGTCGGTGGCACCATAGACTGTACAGGATTTACTGGCTTTTTGTACTATGTGATGACTTTGTGGAATGACTTTGCATGTGTGAATTTTTTTTTGTATTTTTCGTATTTTCTAATGGTGATGTAAGTAATGAAATGTACCAGTTGTTTTAAAATGTAGTTAAGGTTTTTCTAAGATTCAAATTTTTTAACTAACTAGCCATGACTGTACATTTATCTCTCAAGACTTTTGAACAAGGTATGAATCAGACTTGAGTTTGACCAAGTTATTTTACATCCTTGTGTGTGCGATTTAATTTTTTTATGTGGTATTTATCAAGATACCACCAGTGCCAGATAGGCTGTCAACCAAACCTGTACTGAGGATCACCTAATTAGCTCCATTAACTTTGTTGTTGTATTTAGTAATATTAATCCACGGGATAATCTAAGGTACCATAAGCTAGCTCATCCACATGCAAACATTGGTCTGCTCACACGCGAATCTAATGTGAAAGACATATCGTCATGCATTTAGGATATCGCCATTATCAGGTAGGTTGTCCACCAAACCCGTAATGAGGATCACCTAGATGGGTTTTTGAATGCTGAGAATTCTAGGGATTCAAGTTGAGGCATCTTTCGGTTGCTCAACTTGTTGGGATACTTGCTCACATACATAGTGATGAAAATCACTGTTTATTTTTCTCTTTTTTTTTTCTTTTTGAGCAAGGGGTTTGAATAGTGGTGATAACCATTGTTATTTGATTTTGCATTTTAGTTTGCAAAGTTGAGCTCGTAGGTTTTTGGCTTGCGAATGGAATTGATCTCGTTTGGCTTTAGGGATGACTACCCATCTTGTTTAGGGACATGTAGTACGAATCCTTATGACTTTGGGGACCAAAGGTGATTAGGGATATATTTATGTAATGGTATTGATATTTTAGGCCTTGGGGATGACTACCCATCCTTTTCAGGGGTGTGTAGTATGAATCCTTACGACTTTGGGGATCAAAGGTGTTTTGGGATTTTTTCTAGTGGTGAAAACCACTATTTATTAGGGGGAATTTGATGGGGAAAAGCTTGTCATTTTGTTAATTCTCAGCATTATCGAAGCATTCGCACAGGGGGATGAACAGGCTAACCTTTCATCTATGGTACCCTAGACTTCTTTGTAGGTTTCTCTTGCATTCACACAACTTAGGAATTTTTTTATGTGTTTTAACTTGTGTAGGGATGTTACGTAACGAGGTGTGATCCAAGTAAAACTCTACCTTTGTAAAATCTATCTGAATTTGTATACATTTTTTGGCTAGAAATCTAAAGATAGTTGAATGGCAAAAACCCTAAATACATTAGGAAACAACTTACTATGCTAAAAATGTGGATGGTGTTATTCTGGATGGATGTGTTTATAAAATGGATTGAATGTGGAAAATGATGGAATTGCCTAGCAATTACAGTCTATGGTGCTTGTGACATGTATGACCAGCAAATATGCAATGTATGTATGCGATGCCTAATGCAGGTTATTTTTTTTTTGTGTGTTTTGATTTTTAAGAGTATGCATGGAAGTGAGATGTATTTTTTTGTTGTTTTTTTTTTTTTTTTTTTTTTATCTTGTGTTTTTGTTTTTTGTTGAATATTTGTTTATGATCAAGCGATTGCGGGAACCCTTGGAGCTTTTGGTTTGACCAAAGGGAGTATGGATACCTTTGGGGCATTTTAGGTTGACCAAGTGATTGTAGGAATCCTTGGAGCTTTTTAGGTTTGACCAAGCGATTATGAGAATCCTTGGAGCTTTTGAGGCTTGACCAAGCGATGGTGAGAACCCTTGGAGATTTTTAGGTTTGACCAAGCGATTATGAGAATCCTTGGAGCTTTTAGGTTTGACCAAAGGGATTATTATGACCTTTGGGGCATTTTTAGGTCGACCAAGCGATTGCTGGAATCCTTGGAGCTTTTAGGGTGGGCTATGGCTCTCTAAATGTGGAATGGCCTCAAATGACTGATGTTCAAGGGTTCTAGTTCTCTGATTCCTTCAAGAGAGGTGAGCCAGTATGTTCCAGGTCCTATTTTACTGTCAATTACATAGGGACCTAACCAATTTGCCATGAACTTGTCCCTTATATGGGGCAGCAAGTTAGAATTTTGTTGGTTCTCTTTTAAGACCAAGTCACCAACCTGAAAGTCCCTTAGGTGAACTTTCATGTTGTATGCTTTCTTAAGTCACTCTTGATAGATACATAAATGCTCGAGATCATTGATGCGTCATTCATCGAGTAACGTAAGTTGGTCTAACCAGGATTGCCATGCAGTGTCATCATCGATGAACTCTTGCATTGATATGCGTAGGGAAGGTATTTCCAACTCGAGAGGCATGACTACCTCAGAGCCATACACCAATGAAAATGGAGTTGCCCTAGTGGGCGTCCAAATGCTAGTGCGATTAGCCCATAGGGAAAGTAGGATTTGAATGTGCCAATCCTTATGACTATCTGTGACTGTATTTTTAAGGATGGCAACTAGCATTTTTTTATGCCTTTGCTTGTCCATTTGCCTGCGGATAATAGGGTGTTGAAAAACTGTGCTGAATTTTGTACTTTGTTGTCAACGCATGCACATATTTATTATTAAATGACGTCCCATTATCCAAAATGATCTTGGATGGAATACCAAAATGACATATGATGTTATGCAAAATAAACTTTGCAATGCGGGGTCCAGTCATAGAGGTTAGCAAAATTGCTTCCACCCACTTGGTGAAGTACTCTGTGGCCATTATGATAAACGTGTGATGACTTGACGATGTAGGGGAGATATTTCCGATTAGATCTAAGCCCCACTATGAAAATGGCCAAGATGATTGGATCGGTTGCAAGGCCTGAGAAGGTATGTGTGTCAAATTGGCATGGTGTTGACACTTCATGCACTTCTTTACATACGCGCAACAATCTCACTCTAAATATGGCCAATAATAGCCCATCCGAAGAATGCACTTTGTGAAGGACATACCGCTGAAGTGGCCACCGCATGTACCATCATGCACTTGGGTGATCGCCCAAGCGGACTCCTACTAGTCCAAGAAACGGAGGAGGATTCCTTCATAGCTTCGATGGTACAAAATATCTCCTAACGAGACATATTTTATCGCTTTCTATTTAAATGATATTTTTGCAACGTGCATCAATCCAAGTGGGAGGTTACCTAGCTTGCGGTAGTCTCTTATGGGTGTGTACCAATCCTGCTAATCAGAAACCTCAATGGTATGAACTGCCAATCCCTCTTGAAGTTCATCCCTAGCGAAAGCTAAGCAGGAACGGACCTGTAAGAATAGTGTTGTGTTGCTATTAAGGGGAATAGGGGAGAACAAGGACCCCCAGTTGGATTTATTCAGACAATCATGGATTCGATAGAACCTATCCTGAGATGGTTCAATCTATATTAGGTGGATTTATGGCATTAGATCAGAGATTGCACGCTCCATCATGGATTGTGATAGTGTTTTGACTTGAAAGGTTGTCATCTCACCAGAAGGGTCTTGTGAGATTAGTGACCCCAAGGAGGCCATAGTGTTCGTAAAATGATTCGATGATTGATGGAGTGCCTCGATGTCATACCATTCAAGCTTTACCAGGAATTTGTCCACAAGGGCTTTGTAGGCCTACAGAACTGTGCATTTGCATTAGAATACCCCTTTTACTTGGTTGACAATTAATAGCAAATCACCAAATATGTTCAAGCATTTGATGTTCATGGTGATTGCTATCTGAAGACCTATGAGCAAGGCTTCGTATTCGGCATTGTTGTTGGAACATAGGAAATATAGTTTAAATGATAGAGGCATTGGAGACCCTTGTGGTGTGAAGAATACAATTCCCATGCCACCTCCTTGCTCACATTTAGAACCATCAAAGAATAAGGTTATGTCAACCTATGACTCAAGTACATCAGAATCTGGAGATTCTGAGACATGGAAGACCCCATCATCGGGTAGCTCTACGGTCAGAGGCTGATCATCTTCGAGAGGAGCCTCTGCTAGTTGATCAGTGATGACTTGACCTTTGATGTACTTATGTCCAATGATTTTGATGTCAAAATCCATCAACAACATGATCCATTTCACCGTTGTCTACTATGATAAATATGACTAATCATGTACCGTAATGGATTCTCCTTAGACACAACATACGTCATGTTGCTCAGCATGTAATGACGTAACTTTTTGGTAGCAAATACCACTGCCAAGCATAGCTTCTCGACGTATGCATAGTTAAGTTCATAAGCGACGGGGTGTGGCTAAGATAGTAAGTAGCCTGTTCTTTGTGTAGTTCATTTTTTTGGAAGAGGATGGCGCCCAGTGCCACCTCAGTAGCTGAGATGTATAAGTAGAACGGCACTCCTGGTCTAGGCGGTGCCAATACTGGTGACGAAGCCAAGTATTGTTTATTGTTGTCAAAGGCTAACTGGCACTCGTCATCCTAGTGAAATGCTACCCCCTTGTGTAATAATTTATTCATGGGTCGGCACTTGTTAGATAGCTGTGCTATGAAGCACTTAATTGACGCAACCTTTCCCTACAGGCTTCTGAGCTACTTGATGGTAGTTGGGAGGAGCATTTCAAGGATTACCTTGACTTTATGTGGATCCACCTCGATGCCTCATTTTGAGACTATGAAACCCAAGATTTTTCCATATGTGATGCCAAATACGCACTTCTTAGGGTTTAGTCTGACTTTGTGTTCGATGAGGTGATCAAGGATCTTGCTTAAGTCATCGAGATGATCTAGAAGCAAAAGAGATTTGGCCAATAAATCATCTATATATCTTCCAAAGTTTTATGCATGTAATCGTGGAATATGTATGTCATGGCACGTTGGTAGGTGGCACCGGCATTTTTAAGGCCAAAGGGCATGACCTTATAACAAAATGTTCCCCAAGGCATTGTGAATGTTGTTTTTAATTGATCCTCGAGATTGATACTAATATGATTGTATCCCAAGAAAACATCCATGAGGGATAGCATTTCATGGCCCATTGTAGCGTCTACCAATGTGTCAATGCTAGGCAAGGGGAAATCATCCTTGGGACTCACTTTGTTTAGATCTCAAAAATGGATGCATATGTGAATCCTCCCGTCAAGATTTTTGATGAGTACCATGTTGGACAGCCATGGTGGGTAATCTACGTAGATGACAAACTGTGCATCCAACAGCTTTTGTAGCTCATATTTGACCATTAAGGCTACTATTGGGTGCATCTTACGTAATTTTTGCTTGACTGGATTGACTGTCTGATCAAGCATTATATTATACATGACTAGCTACGGGTCTAGCCTCGACATGTCTTTGTAGGACCATGTAAAAACCTCCTTCTCTTTGAGAAGGGCAATGTAATTGACTTGCTATTCAGGGGATAGACTTACCCCCAGCTTGATGATTTGTGGATTCATTGGATCAAAGCCGATGTCTACGTCAGTCGTCTCTTCAATTGACATGTGGGATCCGTCCTCCAACTAGTGTGGAGTTGGAATCAGGTGGATATCATTTGCTGAATTTAGATCTACATTGGGAACGTTAGGTTCCTCTTCATCATGGAAGATATCCTGAGTCTATCCTGGGGTGAAATGGAACATCCCATCGCAATGCCAGTACTCCTATGGGGATGGTGGTGAATTAATGCGATCCCAGTCTATGGCATCTAGGTCTAGATACAATGACTATGCTAGATCAACTGGATTGCGGATGGGGGCGATTAAGTCAATGGAGATCATTTTGGTCTCCATTACCACAGGGGTGGTGACTTGGACTTCCTTGATGATTTTTGTGCTCCGGATCTGGATCTGGGGCTATTGGCACAAATGGATCGGCCCTATGTGCAGATAAAATGATAGGGTCTGTCCTTGGCACTAATAACTCTATAGGGTCTCTGGGCAAAAGGTGCTCTTTGTATGCCCAAAGTGGCGGATGCAACACTTGGTCCAACTGTGTTGGGTTTAGGTGCCACCTATGCCTTGGCCCCATGTTTAGCTATTCAAACATGTTGTCAATATTCACGGGGTATTGTTGTTGCCGCATATGATTGAGATATGTCATCTCAATTTTGTCTTCATAATCATTGTCGAAGATCCACAGGCCTTCGTTTGCTTTGACAACTATTTGCAACATGTGAGGCTCATCTTGCTCGAGTAAATTTATTTGGTCCCATCGGGGTTGTTCCGCTCTCTGTAGGGGGACCTAATTTTCTTGAGGTGGTACTTGCTCGATTGGAGCATCCAAAGGGAACATTGCTAAGAGTCTTTCTTGATAGTCATCTATGGGGGTCACTTGTGAGTGATTGCTATCAGACTCAAAATGGACCCATGGTGCTACCTCATACTCTAACTCATATTCTGAAGATCCTTCCTGACCTTTTCTATATCCCTCCTGTAAGTGAGTTCTCAAAATTTCTCCTTTCTTGATCAAAGGGGAGGAATTGTTGAAGCCCACAAGGTTGGTTGTTAACAATGGGAGATAATCCCCCAATGTGTGTGTTGTTTTAGGATTGGAATATGGATCTTGTGCCAACCCATCCTTGTTGCCTAACCCTAGGCCTTGCATGTTCTCTACCACGATGTCAAGGGGTAGAGGGTGGTTGCACCCCATTCCTAATTTTTTGTATGGCATTTGATATCTTGGTTGACAAAGAACACGCACTTCTTGTTCATACCTGCCCAACCCATATCCATGCCAATTACATTGGCCAAGATATCTCAAAGCGAAGTCTGGGTTAGACAAATAGTTGACATCCTCAGCAAAGGGCTCTTCATCTTCTTCTTCCTTCATGTAAGGTTCAATGCCCTTATCGAGGCCCCCATATACAAAGTTTGTCTGATTTGGTGGGTAGCCTAGAGGAACAATAGTGTCGATGGGGAGGCGAGGTCTCCCTATGTCCTGCATGGACTCAAGTGTGGGTGTTTCTACAATGTTCTGCACCAGGTACTCCCCCAGGCCCGTATTGGCTATCTCAACGATGATCGTTGGCAATTGATGGGGAGGGAATGGGAGTTCTTCCTGAGTCCACTCCATATCAGGTGAACTAGGTGTCTCAACTTCCATTTAGCTAGGCATATCCTCGATAGAGATGGTTGATACTAATGGTGGTGCCTCTTCCAGGGGTTTCTTCCCATTGTCCTTTGGTTTGGCCACCGTAGGTGGCATCGTTGGTGAAGGACCAGACGATGAAGATGAACCCAGCTGGGGATTTTAGGGACTCAATAGCAGGGATATATGTGGAATCGAACCCTGTTTAGATGGATTCAACTAAAAATCCAAATGTGTTTATGGAAGGATCGATTGCAGCATCAACTGCACTACATTGCAATATTTGAAAGGTTCTAAGTCTGCCAGGACTACATGCACTTGCCCTTCGAATGTGTACTTTAGGCATTGGTGGGCTATTGAAGGGACACACTTCATGTCACTGATCCAAGGCCAGCCCAGAAAAATATTGTAGGCCATCTCACCTTCCAAGATGTGGCACAACGTAGGAATAGTCTTTTGTCCCACTTGGATGGGCAGGACAATTGTGCCAACCGTCGAGCATATCGCATCATTGAATGCTAGAAGAGTATAGGTGGAGGCCACGATGTGAGATGCTAGCAACTTGAGGTGTTTCAAATTTGTTGTTGTGATTATATTGTTGGACAAGCCAGTGTCCACCAACACCCTTTTAAATGGAATCCCATTGACCCATGCAGTGACATGTAGGGGTGGATCCGCCATATCACCAATCATCGATTTTATTTCATCTTCTCTAAAGGTGATAACTGGTTATGTACATCATTTTACATGTCCCACAAAGTTTTTGAAAGAGTTTGCTTCATGGGGCTGCAGCTCGATGGCCTTTAATATCTCCATTAGAGCCTCCCGATGGGGTGATGATTGTTGTATGATCTCGTAAATGGAGAGCCTAGCCGACGTGGTCCTCAAAATTTGGGTAAGTTTGGTCCAAATCATGGCCACTGGTCTAGGCAGGGGAGGTTTTGTAGGTGTTTTTGAGGTTGTGACATTGATGGAACCTCTCCTATAGCCGTCACGGGGGCAACTATGCTTGGGTACCTCTTGTTCCGAGTCACTATGCTTATCATCCCTACATACCCTTGCATGGGGCAATTTTGTGTCACCTCATTGACTTGAAGGGTTTTTGCCTATGCATCATGGGTAGGTAGGGGGTCTTTGAAGACCCCCATCTATTGGTTGTTTGGTGCCACTGGATTATCCATCACTAGCATCTTGTTGTCTATTAGGTATTGCACTAAGCTCTTGAACTTCTAACATGCATAAAGGTCATGTCCTTTATGTCGATGAAATCTACAATACAAGTCTTCCCTATAACCCTTAGGTTTTGGTGCATTGGATGCGTCAACTTTCTGGTAGGTTTATCAATTTTACCATGGAAAAATAGTCAAACAAGGAGTCTTTGGACTCTGTGAAGGGTGTGAATTGTCGCCTAGGGTAACGCTACTGATTTTTCTCTTGCTTATGATTTTCCTTCTCATAGCTATCAAGAGGAACTGCTTGATAGTTAGCCTATGAGGGCTATGTCATCTATGCAGGCTTTTGTATGTTTATGGCAACTTGATTGATCGCAGTGGGTTTCGGTTGCGTTGACCCTATTTTGGCATTTTTGGGCCACTCTTTCTTGCAAGGCTTGGCAATCTCTCCATCCTTTATCTTGATCTCCTCAATGATTCTGGCTTGTGCTAGGCCTTCCTCAAGAGTGGCATATTGTTGCAACTACAATAGCACGGAGATCGATCTCAAACAACTTTTTGAGAAATTTTGGGTCAGGTCGGCCATAGGAGGGAGGTAAGGAAGCTTTGAAAGCAACGTCCTCCACCAATTTTCATAAGCCTCCATGGTCTCTTCCTCATACTGACGAGGCTAGCTAGGTCACTTAATGATGCCTTCTTCTTGGTATTAAAGGTGAAACATTTGAGGAACGTGTCCACTAGCTGGTCCAGGTTGCTGATGCTATGCTTTGGTTATTGGGTAAACCAATCCAAGGTAGGGCCTGCGAATGTGGTTACAAATGTTCTTAGAATCAAAGCATAGTTATCCTAAATGCCAAAAAATTGGCTCAGGAATCTTGTCTCATGCTCTTGGGCATCCTCCTCCCCTCTAAATATTTCCAATTGAGGTATTTTAAATTTTTTAAGGTATGGGGGTGCAGGCACTAAAGGATGCACAGGATGGCTACGAAGCTGGCGTAAAGTGGGATTTTGGGGCCCAGAAGTCTTGGTCTCCACAAACTCTAAGCGCTCTAGAAATGCTTTGTATGCATCGGAAGATTTGATTTCTTCCTCCTTGGTTTGTTCCCATTGTGGGTTGTGGGGAACTTGAGGCCTATGGAGGGGTATCCAGACAGCATCCCCCCTGCCTTGGTAGGGCATTTCAGCCCACTCTTCTTCTTGTTCAAATTCCTCATAGGCTTCTTGAGGAGTTCCTAGGTGTGACCTATAAACATGGGTGGGTGCCCACGGAGGGTGCCCATCATTGGCTCTAGGGGTGGTCTCCTGCTCAGGTCTATGAGGTCTCGGAGGTAACACTTTGTAAGGTCATGGAGACCTGTCTCACACCAAGGGGTTGTGCCTCTCATACAGCTCTGCCCTCTATGTGCAAGGGGTTGGAACCCTCTTAGGCACAGTGTTTTGGAGCAGCTCATCTATTTGATTCTGAATGCACTCTTTGCTAAGGCAATACAGGTGCTCTAACTATTGTTGGTCTTGCTTGAGCTGCATGATTTGCGCTTGGTGGGCGGTATTTTTAGAAAATTCCAAGTCAATTTGTTCCATCCTCTTGTGTTTAGGAAGCCTAGATGCCTCTCCTACATGTATATCTCCATCGTGGTGATCCGAGATCTCTATTAGTCACTTTCCTCTGTCGAGGTTAGCGGTATTCACCCGAGGCTCTAGCCTCAGTGGGTGATCCTGATAAATAGCAGGTGTGGAGGTGCATTGCTCCCATGCTGTGTGTTGCTCTTGAGGAATGTAGTGGTCTTCCTCATGCTTCCTTTCATATATGTGAAAGGGGCAGGCGGAGTTGGCTCACCCTATCTGAAGAGCCTTGCACTCTGGATTTGGCCTATTTTTTTTATAGTAATAAGGGGTAGAGGAGGGATGATGTAATAATGTGGCCCCTCCTTATGGACCCTATGTTGTTCTAGCACTTCATCACATGGTGGCCACTCATAACGAGTGTCTAAGGGAGCCCTCCCATCTATATTGAGTGCCACATGTATGGACTCTTCCTGAAAGGATCTATGTTGAGTGGGAGTGCCCCTCAAAGGGGTGTCTCTATAGTCACATTATGTAATGGCATGATGTGGACTATCGTGTGGGTCAAGCCACCAAGGTGGTATGACCAAGTCCTCGGGGCTATATCGAAGGTGACTTGTGCCCCTTTGTACACTTTCCATAGCTTCTGCCCATGATTGGGCTTGGCTATAGGTGTACACCATGGTGGTTTTTCTCTAAAGATGTGTACGTTTTTATCTTCTTTATGATTTTTTATGCTACACTAAAAAAACAAGAGCCACACAAACAAAGCAATGATTATCTTTTTTATGGATTAAAATTGTGCCCTAGATCTGGTTCAATGTGTTTTGATTTTTGTTTTGAAAATCTTGTAAAGAAATTTTTGTTGTATATGCAGTAAGAGGGCTCTTATATCTCCAAAAATGGTCACCCCTTCAATATACCAATGCCAGGACGTTATACCGAACCTCTCTATATACCCACCCTTATGTGAGGTAGACTATTGGTATGTGAGAGCAGAACAGTACGTGGAACATAGGCGGTATGGAAGGGGAATCGCTTTGTTTTTGACACCTACCATAGAAGAATTATCCTCATGCACTGGGAATCACCCCAGCTACACTTGGTCAGCTTTCGTCAGGATTTACATCTAGCAACAGTAGCGATTGGGGTTATGTATACAAAAATTCAATCCAAGGTGGTGAAAGCATGAGATTTCAAAAATAAGAAATATTCAGATGCAATGAAAACAAAATTAACTCGATGCATGAAATGAGAGAACGTAACCAAATTGAGACAAAATATACAGAGAAAGTAGGAGCACAGCCCTTTATATATTAATTACAACTCGGTTACAATACATCTCCTCGGTTACATATGCTCATTTACAATCATGACTAATAATCTTCTTTACGCATGCCCACATGCAAAGTGGGCTGGCCAACGTATTGTCGTCGCTGATGTAAATGAGTCTTTTTTGGCTGTTGTTTATCCTGCATTCAGCTGCTTACCCTACGTTCAGAGACATGAAAAGGGCGTTAGTAGCACCTGCAACAAGAGGACAGAACATAATGCAGGACAACATGCAATCAAAAACGTAATGCAGTTGTGAGATGTTCAAAGCACGATGCAAGATAGATCCACTAACAAACTAAAGCGCAATGCCAGATGTATTCGGAATAACTAAAGCGCAATGCCAGATGTTGATGGAAAGATATATATCCGATCGGGAAAACGTAAGCTACTATTTTAAAGCATTTTGAAAATAGCATATATTCAACATATAAAACGTAGACTGTTGTTTTGGAACATTCGGAAACAGCATATGTTCGAACGTATACAGTTGTTTTAATGTATTCTAAAATAGCATGTATTATACTACGTAAACTGTTTTAATGTATTCGAACACAGCATATACTATACTAACGAAGAACGTGCGTGGGGTGCCCAAGCGGGCCGCCCCGTTGAAATTCGACTTTGATGCCAATCCACTAGGAATTGGCTCAAGATCCAAGATAATGTGTTGTCGGCGAATTAGTGGTTCACTGTGGTCAAATGTCTGGTCTGAAGGTCAGATTTATGCTTCTGGAAAGCCACCAATAACCTCCCTCGTGAAGGAGATTACAGGTGCAGAAGACTGAAATCCAAGGGAATATGATCGGGTCTGGGTTTTACAGCACTTCATTCTTCTCCGAAAAAATGCTCGTCGACCTCTCCTGAGCGAGAAAGTCTGTTCTTTTATAGACCCACGGGGTCTCTTTTAAAAGTAGCACGCAGGGATGCCACATGGCGGTCATGCCTCCTCATCAGGGAGGAGACTCCGCCTTGACTCGGGCCTACGTGACTGCAGTCTGTTAACTGCCACTCTGCCCACCTACGCGCGCATGCACAGCAAGAGCCATAAATGACTGTCTTTGGCTGCCATTTGCCATTAAGTCATATTAATGCCTGCCTCTGATTGATTTATGCTTGCCTCTGAATGGTTTATGCTTGCCCTTGAATGGCGGAATGCTTGCCCTTGAATGGCGGAATGCTTTACGAGTCGCCTAGTCGCAACAGTCGAAGTTTCACGATATCGCGATGTCGCGATATCGCGACACTTTGGCCAAGGCCCTACCTTGGGCACCGAAGTGTCACGAAATCGTGACACTTCGGCCAAGGCAAGGCCTTGGGCACCGAAGTGTCACGAAATCGTGACACTTCGGCCAAGGCAAGGCCTTGGGCGTCGAAGTGTCGCAATTTCGCGACACTTCGGCCAAGGCAAAGCCTTGGGCGTCGAAGTGTCGTGAAATCGTGACACTTCGGCCAAGGCAAAGCCTTGGGCACCGAAGTGTCATGAAATCGTGACACTTCGGCCAAGGCAAAGCCTTAGCACCGAAGTGTCGCAAAATTGTGACACTTCGGCCAAGGCAAAGCCTTGGGCGCCGAAGTGTCGTGATATCGCGACGTCGCGATATCGCGACACTTCGGTCGAGGCCCACTTTTGATTAAGACTTGGTTTTAATGGGGGCTTGCTTTGATGAAGGCGTTGTTTTAAGTTAAGGCTTGTTTTGACTTTGTTTTGGCGCCGAAGTGTCACGATATCACGACGTCGCAATATCGTGACACTTCGGGCAAAGCTTTGCTTTGGGCACCGAAGTGTCACGATATCGCGACGTCGCGATATCGTGACACTTCGGCCGAGGCCCACTTTTGATTTGCTTTAATGGAGGCTTGCTTTGACTAAGGCTTGGCTTGATGAAGGCTTGTTTTGACTTTGTTTTAATGAAGGCTTGTTAAAACGACCATCTTTATTCCGTTTACTTTTCGACCTTCTAAACTGCAATGTGAGTGGCTAGGACCACTATTTGACTTCTGAGGGCTGCCCTGAAAGCTGTGTATGTCAATGTGATCAGTGTTTGTAGTCACTTAATCGGATTGGTGCTATTTTGGTGTCTACAGGTGGTGATGAAATCCATCGTTGGTCTTGATCAAGTGTTGGGGTTTTACGACCAATGCCTTGATGTTTATATTATCTCGTGGTGTGTGGGGTTCTTTTTACTTGCAAAAATAAAGAAATCATGCAGTAAAATTTCCTATGCAAGCAAAGAAATAGAAAAATCATAGAAACAAAGACAGAAAATTACAGTGTTCAAACAACCTACCTCTTCTCTGCCCACACCAGATGCCCCTGAGTTTCTGCTCAAAAACTGCACAGAGAGCTAATCATCCCAGGGTGGAATGAATAGCAGATCTGTATTCATCACAGGGTAGGGTGAATATCTATTCATTCCTAGGTGGCACAAATTCCAGTCTATATTCATCATAGGGTGGCACGAGCAGAAGTCCAACGCTTGAAATATTAACACCTGAAAGAAAAAACACACAATTTTTGATCAAAATTTTTGATCCTAAAATCAAGGGACAGGGTCCCACCATGATCGCCACTGAAAGCACAAGGATACAAAAATCCCGATAGTCAGAATGGGTGTGGTGCAAAACAAAACAAAAGCATGTGAAATGCTAATTTCAAAGTGCATGAAAAGGGGAAAACAGATGAACTAAAACGAGATATAAATCAAGTGTAAAGTGCAGCCCTTATTTTTATTAATTTTCTTTGAGACCAGGTTACAATACGTCTCCTTCCTTTTTGGGAGCTAGGAGCGTTAGATATAGCTTTGTTACACCACGGATGGTACGCTTTTCTTTAGGATCTTTCGCGTGCCCACATTTAAAATGGGTAGGCCAAACGGCACCACCGCTTGCATGAATCTGTTTGTAGTTCCTTGTTGCCCCTTCAGTGTCGATATCCTACATTCAATGAAATAACAAACGATTAGTAGCACCTACGGATGGAGGGAAATATGCAATCCCCAAGGCCTCCGGTTAATATATGCATGAAATAATAAAAATGATAATCAAAACATGTCATAATAAGATGAAACTTGAATAGAAGCATGTAAATATCATCATGGACACATTGCAATAGGAATAGTCAAGAAATTTGTTGTAGATTTCTAATCGCTCCGGGGTGGGACAATTAGGACTATCATAGATTATCAGAAAGTGACCTCCTAAATGTCCCATCCAGAGACACAAAACACTTGAAAATTTGGTGTTAGGCAAAATAGGGAATTTTGGGATGACCCAAAATGTCGGATTTGGCTAATTCTGCCCTGGTCACCTTGTATACGAAAACACTCCCTATATGTTAATGAAAGCAAAAAGCAATGAAAACACATCAAAACTCATCAGAATGACATGAAATTTTAATGGCAGCATATGTGAAAGACCTAAAATGAAATGCAAAAGAAATAGTATGGAAATCTACTACATATTTCTAATCACTCCGAGGTGGGGCGATTAGGATTGTGGTAGTGCGGGAGGCACCCAGGGGCAGGACGCCTACTATTTGGGGCTTGGTTTCATCACCAATCCACTTGGGATGGGTCCAAAACCTCCTAATGGATTGTGTCAGCAAATTGGGTGGGATATTGTGGCCAAATGTTTGGGTTTTGGGTCCAAATTGTGCTTCCAATGTTCACCCGATAACCTCCCTTTCGAAAGAGAGATCAAGGATGTAGGAAGCACAATGAGGGTGAGGGTATAATTCGACAACACTCCATTGCTCCAAATGCTCCTGCTCTATCCTTTTTTTGGGTGAGAAGACTCACCATTTTATAGACCTAGGGTCTCTCTCTTTGAATGTGCATGCAAGGGCGCCACTTGGCTTGCTTGCCCTATTTTGGGAGAAAATATTCTTCCCTGATTTAGAGTCTCCTTGCATGAGGCCTCCATGATCAAGGCATGCTTGACTAAAGTCCCTCTCTCTGATTTGAAGCCGTTACTCACAATTGCATGCCTTGAATGCATAGTTAAGTGGTGGACCTTTTGAGGTTTGACTTTTTTCCAGTCAAACCTGCTAATCATCCCACCTTGGGACGATTGCTTCTAATAATCCTAAGGTGGGACGAATACCAGTTTGTAATCATCTTGGGGTGGGGCGAGTAGGGAGGAAAGTGCTAAAATGGTGCCAAATTGACCTCTGACCTTCCAAAACTACTGTGGGAGTGGTTAGGACCACTGTTTAACCTTTGGGGGCTGCCCTAGGGGCTATGTATGTCAATTAGATCAGTGCTTGTCATCACATAATCATATTGGTGCTATTTTGGTGTCTACAGTCCCTTTTTAATGAAAGCAAATTAGATGATGGAAATTTTACCTTAATAAGGCTTTGTATCTTTATTAAATCGATGGAATTCTAGCCTTATTGGATGTTGTGAGTAATGACATATTCTTCCACTTGCTATTGGCTTCAACACTCTCTTTAATGTTTCCTTAAATCGTTTTACCGAGAGTACTATTATTTGCTACTTTTGAATACTTCAAAATTGCTCTTGAATTGTTCTTCGAGTTGTTGCCAAGTTGTTGTTGTGTTTCTTGTTGAGTTACTACTAGGTTGCTTATCAAGTCACTTGTCGAGTTGCTTTTGAATTTCTTGTTGCATCCAAGTCATATTTAATAGGCGATCAATAGAGTGACAAGTGTCATAGCCATTTTTCAAATGTTCCAAGAATGCTTTGGGTGTTTTTTGGAGACACAAATCTTATCTCAATGATTGTGACAAGTGTCACCTTCACTTGAGATATTTTTCTTTACTCTCTTTGTGCGATGTCCAAGAGACTTTTTTGCCTCAACATATATCTTGATGTAATGCTTTTAGCTATACATAACTCTTCTATCACATGGAGTATGTATGCCAAGATAATGTTGTAACATATCCTTCATGGGTATTTTTAGGGTTATTTTAGAGAATTACAAGTGGCACCCTATTTACTTTGCATACCCTTGTCTTATCAATGCCTTCTTGCAAGCCTTTCAATGTATTCTTCCACCTTATTCTTTGATGTACTTCATTGGTGCTGAGATGTTTCCAGCCAAGCAATGATTATGGTGGAGCTTTGGTGGAGCTTTGGTGGATATTTGGTGGAGATATAGAAACACTTTGATAAATACTTCATGATGCTCTGCTTATGGTGCTCCTTTATTGGATATATGCTTTCTTTGATTTCCTTTGCTTATACACTACTTGATTTCTCCCTGGATTTGTGCCTTGTCTTTTACAGGTTTGGTCATCCAAGATACATAGAATATAAGCCTATAAGAGTAGATCTTTGTTATACTTGGAATAATGCTAGCATTTAGTCACCTTTAGTTGGTTCAACCTACTTATATTGTGTCTTTGAGGAACTTTTCAATCTACCTTTTTTTCTGCGTAGAATAATATTAGATAGAAGTATATAGAAGCTCCTTATATGATGCAATTTTCTGCCAATTTTTCCTTGCAAATAACCCTATAATGCTTTGGATTTGAGACTCACCAAGTATCAATATTTGAAGCTTCTATTTCTTATTTTGGTTAGTCATCTTCTTCTCCAAGTTTTTGGAGGATTCTAACATGTTTTAGTGGCTTCACTTGGATACTATATGTTGCAATTTTTTATGCACTAATAGTGTCTTTAGACACTTTAAAAATTATAATTTTGTGCCCTTCTTGAGAACACAAACAATAATCCTTTTGAGAGTAATAGAGTAATGTAAATGAATATAATAATATTTCTTTTAATGCACTAACAGTTTCACCTTATCACTCCAATAAACTCTCAAATTAATACACTTAATCAATTTACTATAGCTAATCAAGAATAATTTGAAATGGGACTTCAAGAGTTATTTTGTAATTTCACTACAATTAATATTGTAGGGCTTAGTATTTTTTTTTATTTTCCAAAGTATATGATAGGTAGTTGATAGATACAATTTTAAAATATAATTAACTCCTAATTAATGTGCAAATGAACCTTTAAAAGAACTTTTCTCTTTTTGCACTTTTGAAGACTGTAATCCAATTTTTCTTCTTACAACTTTAATCCAAATCAAGGCTTTAACAAATCTGATAAGTAACCCAATTAATAAACCTACTTTCACCAAAATTTGCTTATATTTTTGAAATTTTCTTTAGCTCTTTTACCACTTCTATAGAGGATGTAGATATTGGTTTCTAAGATCACCAAGTTGTTTCTTTGAGTAGGATCTTGCAGCTCTTTGTAGACTGTCCTGAACAACTCCTTCTTCACCAAAATATAGTCTTGAAATTTCTTTCATAAGCCTAGGATTTGGTGGTTTATTCTCCTCTTGTGGTCTCCTCCTACTATACATTTGTAGAAGTCTTTGTCTCTGAAGTGATGTCTTCTTACTATGAGAGATAATCTTCAAATATTCAATATTTGGTGAGTTTCTTCTATATTCAAGTCTTCCTATCAATTTTTTATTTAAAGCAAGAACTTCTTCTCAATATTGTGAATATCTTGAGGTCTTCATTGGATTCTTCTTCTGTAATTTAGCACTCCTTGCCAAATTCTTCTTCATGGATTAGACACTCCTTACCAAATTATTCTTCTCTTGGGCTTGTTGTTGGATGGCAATAATTTTCCCAAGTCCTTCACTATCAGGGGCTTATCCTTGGTATTAGATTTCTGTAATGAGTTCTCCTTTGAGTATTTCTTTGGTAAGGCTCTCCTAGCCTTTTATTGGATGGTTGATGAGACCTTTCCAAGGTCTTTGATCTTGCAACTTATGTTGGTCTTCCTTGAGACCTTTTCTTCAACCTTATACTCCTAGAAGTATTGGTGGTGAGATCTTCTTTTGGATATTTAATTTGTTTACTTCTATATTTGAGCAGCACTCTCCTAGTCCTTTTTCTTCTTCTTATTCCAATACTAGAATTTCTTCAATAAGATCTCCTGATCTCCTCAAATTTTCTTTAGGTGTTGAATTTATTCTGAAGAATATACTCTTCCTAACTTTCTTGTAGGAAGTTTCCCAACTCACTGAATCTTCTTTATCTACAACAAAGTATTAGTATTTAAATCTTAATCTTATTTTGAATCATATACTCTCTTTTGGATTCTTCTTCGATATCAAGGCTTATGTGGCCTTTTTTAGTATCTAAGATTCTATGGACTTTTCAATATCAAGGCTTTGATGGTCTTTTCAATATCAAGGCTTTTATGGTATTTTTAGTATCAAGGCTTTTGTGGCCTTTTCTAGTAGTAAGGCTTATATGGCATTTTTAGTATCAAGGCTTTTATAGTCTTTTTAGTATCAAGGTTTGTGTGGCCTTTTCTTCAAAGCTTCTATGGTATTTTCTTCTACATCAAGGCTTTTATGGAATTTTCTTATATTTTGAAGTTCTTCAATCTAGCAATGTATATCTTCAGTATCCTAACTTCACCATGACTCTTCTCCATAAGTCTTCTTCCATAGTATTCTTCTCTTGCAAAAGAAACTAATATTTGCACTATGAAGGCACACCGACCTTCGAGTAACAAAGTTAAAGTCTCCTAGCTTTCTTTTGTAGGAGTACCAATCATCTAAGAATTAATTTTATACAACATAGGAAACTTTGAGCAATAGTTAACAAATTCTAAATATCATGAATGATCTTCACTAGTTGATATGTCAATCTAGTGGATTGAATATTGAGTCCTGGTCTTCATAAGTTTTTATTGGAACTCTATGGAAAGACTCTAATAAAATGCAATCTCAGTAATTTTGAAATCGATATTTCTTTCAATCCTCACTTATGGCTCTCCCTAATTCTACCACCTATACTCTTATAAGAGTTTTTGATAGTGGTTGGTCTAGCAGCACATCATATTGACAAAAAATTAGGCTCAATAATAATGGTGGTTTTCTTATTGATCTATTGTGGCTAGATCTACTATATCTCTGATACCATTATTAGCTTTTGATATAGTGTGTAATGGGAGATAGCAATTACAAGATGTAAAATAATATGAAAGAAAGCAAATTTATGAGATGACTAAAATATGCTATAAATAGAAATAACATAAATGAATACAATGTATCTATGGAGTAAATAAACACTCCATTAATAAAGTTACTGAACTACATTACACCTATAACCAATATATGGTGATCTACATAGCACTATGCTACTACCTATGAATGTTCTCTAAGAAACTCTATCTATCTATGTCCCCGAATCTATCTATATATATTATAATGAGACCCTTCTTATATAGGAAAATAGGTTCCTTGGCCAACACTCTACCTAGTTGTGCAAGGGATAACTTGTATATATATATCTTGCACATTAATACTTGTGCATTTATTACATTTCATGAAATAACTAGATAAATTCCCCCTAAATTAATCTAATATCCCAAGTATATACCTTGGAAGATACATTTACATTACCCAAATGATGGAATATACTCTATTTCTAACATCTTTGTTTATCATCTTGCCACTTGCATACTCTACGACACTTGCACACATCAACATGAATATTGCAATTCTACATGCACTCCTAATATAAGAAACTTGTGCACATCCTCATATTACATATTTGCATACTTACATACATGAAACTTGTGCACATTCTCTTAATATACACTTGCACTCTAACTTACATGATACTTGTGCATTTCCTGCACATTACACTCTTACATAAAAGGGAAAATATAAATCATACTCTAAACTATAGACTCAACCCTAATCTATTACATATTTACAAATGTATTATGAAGGTACCATGGGGTTGCATTAGCATCTACCAAATAATATAATATTCCTTAACAAGACCATTTTTTGGGTGTAATCAATGCAGACCATAGACATTCCCAAGGTGTTTAACTCTGTAATATGATTTACATTCATTGTCATCACATTGTAACCAAGCATATTATCAGTATTCCCCACTTGAGCTAGTCCACCATAGAATAATAAGTCATCTATGCTAATCTCCTCTATGAGCTTGCATGGAAACCCATTCACAACAACATCTGCATCCAATCCATGCCCATTACTATTTATATTCATTTTCACCCTAAACATACAGTACTATAGATATTAGACACTGTATATACAATTCAGAATATATTAAATATTAGATACACTACATACGTGCAATAAAACTCCCATTCAATCCGAATTCTTACATACCTTCACGTTTCTGGGCAACACAAAAGTCCTGCAAAGGATCCGGATCACCTAAATTTATATTATCATCATGACTGAGGAGCCAATCACCATAAGTATTTTGGACCTACACACCACCATTATCATTGTCATTCTCACTCTCTTAAATTGATTAACTAAATCAGATGCCCTCTCGCTCTCCCTCTTTTGTATTTGTGTTTCTATTTCTATGGAATAGAAAGTAGCACCGCTCCTATTTATAACTAAAATTTAATTTTCTATTCTCTACAACATGACTTCAAATATTGTGTCCCTATCCTCCACAAAGTCTACCTTTTTTTAGATTTCACTTTATCTTTTATAGCCAACATTGTATCTACAACTCAAATACGACTTCTCCATTGTAGTTCATGATAGAAATGAAGACTTTCTATCCACTTTTAATATTTCACCCTTTTCCATTTGACATGCATGCCTCTTTCATACACAAGCAAGGCTCTCTTTCATATGCAAGCCTCTTGTTGACCCATAAAAATTTATGAAACT
>JAQPPZ010015630.1:0-41978 GCA_028583015.1 Wollemia nobilis | reverse complement strand
AAGTATAAAGAGTTTGAGTTTAAATTTGAATTTGTATTAATGTTTATTGGTGATCAAGAGAGGTTAATAGGACTGTAAAGTATGACATATACAAAGTTACGAGAGTGCCGGCTCTAGAGAAAATAAAGTAAGAAAAACAGTAAACAGAATGACATATGATATACAAGATCTGTGGATCAAGAATTATTGCCAACATTCAAGGCTAAAGAGAAGTGAGTGATATAAGAGTTGGATGTCATCATAGTTGGAGTCGACGACGAGTTGATCTTTTTGTATCTCTGTGATCACCTTTGCGCTTCCTAGTTGTGGCCTCTGGAGGTTGAAGGAATGAAGTGATAAGTCGAGATTATGTTATCTTCTGCAAACTGTTACTAAGTAGTTATTTCTTGAGATTGAATAATTCCTGAATGAAAAGGGCCATGCATCTCTGATCTTCATAATTAATCCAATATTTTAGTGTATGGATGTCTCTGAATAAGCAATAATATCTACCTCGTATCTCATAGTAGATAGAACAGGTGAAAATGAATTGTTCCTCGGATTCCACATCATGATGCACAATCTACAAATATGATGATCTCTAGGGAGGTGATGATCTGTCTCAATATACAGCTGGTGGTAGCAAAATCGTAGCTGAGCTAGAGGAAACCTGAGGCTATGTGACATTTGTATCAAATTATATTTTGGAGTAGTGATCAATCCATTCTCTAATTGGAGATAAAAGTGAGAGTAATGGAACAGTTTTGGTGAAAGAGGTTCCTTTGGATGATTCCAAGTAGTTTTTATATATGCTAAGTAAATCTCATCTCGACTATACTTATTAAAATATGTGGATAAAAACATCTTATTAGTGTTCATAGAACTCTACAATCAAATAAAATAATCATAAACACATCTCACAGTTATAAACATTTTAAGTAAAAAGTGTCGTGATATCGTGACATGTTGCATTTTCACGGCCAAAGGAGAAGAAGAAAAAAGTGTCACGATATCGCGACAAGTTGCATCAATAGACCAAACCGATCCCCTTGGCAACATCTCACATTGTGCAAACATTGAAACTTGTAGGATCGTGCCTTAGGCCAATGGGGAAGGAGTCTCTCCACACTTGAATGTCAGGTTCGCCGACTCCCCTGTTAGCTAGGTAATGGTTTAAGAGATTTGGCTCCAATGCAAATCTTTTTTTACTATTGTAAAATTGTATTCTTTCTGACTAAGGCTGGGAAAAGTCTCATCCCAAATTGTAAATGATCTTTGTTTTAATACAAGTTTTTTCAAATTATTCAAAAAAAAAAAAAAAACATTTTAAGTATAATTTTTAAGAACATGAAAACGTGACCATGATCACATTTTGTAGGAGTTCATAGAAATCTATAGCCATAGCTATAACCTATAATAAAAAACAAAGTGATCACGAGTACATCTCATTACTATTTATAGAACTCTACAACCATAACCACTCACAAGTATTATGATTCATTTTTAAAGAATGAAAACTTATATAAATATCTTTTTACTTTTTTATAAGTAAACATTTAATATTTATATATTAAAAATATATATTTTTAAAATTTATATATTGAGACTTTGTAAATAAAGATATATGTTTTAAAAAAATTATAAAATAATTTAATTTTTAAAGTTATATATATTAGAAAAATTATAAAATTTTTAGGGAATTACAAGTGTATAAAGAAACCCTTTAAAAATTTACTTATTATCCATACGAGACTAGTTAAATTATTAAATATGACAAGCTATAAAGGAAGATAGAATAACCATATTAAGCACATCTTAGAATGGAATATAGGTTATACAAATACAAAGCAAAGTAAAGACTAATTGCCTTCTCATCAAACAACCAAAATGTGGTACCATAATGTAAGAGTCATTCACTTCCATTTTAAAGATATACTATGATAATAAGAGATGATAAATATTCCAAGTACTTCAAGATGTCTCATAAAAAATATATTTTTTACTCAATACATGTAATTGAGTGATGTTTACTAATTATAAACATTATATTTATAAAAGTTAACTTGAGCACATCTCACTAGAGTTTGTTGTACTATATGTTAGGTGTTATTAACCATAATGAAGTAACCTTGTAGAAGTCATAACCACTCATGAGTATTGTTAATTTTAAAGTGTTAACACCTAATTTATTAACAAAATATATAAATAAGTTAAATATATAAACATCCAACATTTATATATTAAAAATAATTTATTTTTTAAATTTGTATATTGAGACCTTATAAATAGATTTATTTTTATTATGAAAATTATAGAACAGTTAATTTTTTATACACATCTTAAAATAAAAAAAATAGTTTATACAAATGCAAACCAAAGTAAAGACTAGTTGTATTTAAAATGTGGCACCATACTGGAAGAGTCATTCACTTCCATTGTTTCTCTAGTGGAAAAACTTGTCTAGACAAATTCCACCAAACATTGGTGAAATGAGGATCCCATCCATTTTGGATATTGACTAGAATCAACTATGGGAGAAATTCCAAACAACATTTCCATCTAACATACTTGAATACATTGAAATTCCATAAAATATAGCTTACATGACAAAAACTCGTAGAGCATGGTAACCTATGACACTTGAGTTAGTAGAAGATATTTGGTAACTATATCATAGGATGCTTACCCAAAAGTATAGAAACTTAATCCAATATTTTTCTCATTGATGTGGATGATAACAATTTGAAAGGCCCTCTACCCGAAGACCTATTTAAAGGAAGAACAATTTCTTATTTACTTAACATCTTTAAACAATTTCAATGAAAGTCTACCTTTATCTTTCAAAATTATAGAAGTCTAAATCTAATTTACTAGAAATAAGAAACATGACTACAAGGATAACTTGAGAAGAGAGGAGCTTTAAATATTGTGATGTAAGAAATAAATTTATGTACAAATATATATGTAGAGACTGTATAAATATAGATATGTAGGGAGAGATACATAGGGATTTATTCACAAGTCGATTCAATGCAAAAATAAATCAAACACAAACCCATTGACCATCAAATTCAAGTATCAAATCAACATAGAAAATATATTTAAATCTAATACATGCATTAATTATCAATAGTTGTATTAAAGTCTACAGTGAAAATGTATATATTGTATAATGATGTAAAATATTACAAGTGGATTATTTCTCAATAACATATTACATTTCAAATATTTTAAATAAAAAAAATGATTACTCAATTTAAATATCATGATCTATATTATCAAAATATTTTAGTTGTCCATCAGTAGTGGATCCAACTAAAATTGAATTCAAAGGAGTAGAAGTGGTTCTATGGTATTTTATTTTTTGGACCATGGATAGGGAATCTATAACCAATTAATGGACCATCTATATCATTTGCAAGCACCTTCAATAAAATTTCATCATCATCATCTTAGAAGCCACTATATCCCACATCTTGGTAGCATTAGTATAATACTTAAGTGAAGCTTGTGATAAAAGGAATAGATTAGAATGAACATATACAAGGTCCTCTACCTTTATTTTACATATTTTGTTTTGCTTTAGTGACTAGATGAATGTATATTCACTCTAATTTCACTCACAAGAAGAACTATCCATCTATCAAGCAAAATATTTTCAAAATAATTGAAGGCCATTCAAATAATTAAAATTTAACAATAAAATGAACTCAAAATATTTACTGATAAATAGTTTTTACGTAAGAGAACATGATAAATCATATTTTGTAGTATGGAAAATATCTCAACTTTTCTTTATTAATACTCATAATTTTTTATTTGATTTTATTTTTAGTCTGGTATTATCGTTGAAGAGTCATTTACATCTAGAACCATAAGACTCAAGACTAGTCAATACCAATAAAAATCAAAGATACTATTACTTGAAAAGCACCGAAGATAAGAACAATCCATTATGGGTGGAGATAAGATGTGAACAGTAAGCTCAAGCAAGTGGGAGAGATTGATTTTTATTGTATGTCTTATTTGTGTTTTGAATCCACCAATAGAATACATTCAGAACAAGAAAAAACTTGAATACTTTTAAGTCCTACTACCAGGTCTGTCACGCCATTAGCGCTTATTGGGCAGAGTTCACAAATTTCTTCGCATATCTCCATTTATGTCACTTCACAATAGCTATCGCACAGATGAATGTATTTCCAAAGGGACAAAATAGAGACGTCAGAGTGCCCACCAATTACCGTGTCCCTGACTTCTTGAAAGAGAAGCGTATGCACCCTTTTAAATTTCCAGTCAAAATTGACCCATGCAGGAAGATAACACGCATTAGACTGTAGACACCAAAACATCACCAATCCGATTATGTGACTGCAAACACTGATCGCTTTGACAAACACAGCCCCAGGGCAGCCCTCAGAGGTTAAACAATGGTCTTAACCACTTTCATAGCAATTTTGTAAGGTCAAGAAGCAATTTGGCACACTTGGACACTTTGCCCAGTATTCGTCTCACCCGGGACGAATTCAAAATAGAATCCGTCCCACCCCAGGACGAATTCTGAATCCGTCCCTGGGTGGGATGAATTCTAAGCTTAACGGGAAAAAAGGCAAAGGGTGCCAAGTGGCAGCCGAGAACAGTTAGTTAAGGACTCCTGCCTTGCACGCATGTGTAGGTGGACAGAGGAGCCGTTAGAAGACTGTTACAAAAGGCATTTATCAAAGCTCAAGTCAACAGAGGACTCCCCTCCCTCACGGGAAGACAAGACTGCCACATGGCGCCTAGGGCCAACACATGGCATTTTTGCTTCCCTCCCAAAAGAGACCCCATGGGTCTATAAAAGGTGGGACTTTTCTCACCCAAAATATACAGGTTGAAGGAGTTTTCAAGCAATGAAGTGCTGCCGAATTGAAGACCCACTTGCATCCCTTTTGGTTCACCTTCCCACATCCACCAATCTCTTTTGCAAGGGAGGTTGTTGGGTGGCCTTTGGAAGATCGAACCTTACCCAAATCCAACGCATGGACACCTGAACCTACCAATTCACCGACCCCCCATTCCTAAAAGGTTTTGGGCCCATCCCTGGTGGATTGGCTCAAAAATCGAGGGCCAACGGTGGGAGGCCCACTTGGGCACCCCCGCACCTCCCAAGTCCTATTTTTAGTTTTTGAGCATTTGAGATTATTTTTTAGATTGCATTTTGTGTTATTAGGTCTGATTAATACATAGCTGCAATTTTGTAACTTTTGGTCAGATTCTAGGATGTTTTGTATTGCTTTGTCGTTTCGCTAACTTGCAGGTGTCGAGGTCAAATTCCCGAGGGTGGAGGCCAAATTGGGAAAATCCGACCATCTGGGTCGTCCCAAAATGGCCCCAATTACATAACCCCCTATTTGCAGGTGTTTTGCAGGTCTTAGGATCCGACATTGGAGCAGCAGCAGGTCGGTTTCTTCAAACACAACCCTTTCATTAATATCCCTTGCTCTCTGTTACAATGGCGTCTCCTCCCTTTTCAGGGGCTAGGAGCGCAAATAGAGTTTGATTACAATCACTGAATGATTCCTCTTTTCGCGTGCCCACGATTGCAATGGGCGGGCCAAGATGATGTCGTGGCTGATGTCGATGAGTTATTCACTTCTGCTGCTTCTCCTGCGAGCAAAGAAACAACCAAAATGTTAGTAGCACCTGCTGCAAATGAAAATTGTTTGCTCTCTAAAACTAACAAAATATGCATGTAAATATTTTCCTGAAACAGTGAATACAATGAATCCAAATTGCTTCAAAACTTGATAGAAGGTAAGAAAAGTTACCAGAAGGCCATCGCCATCGAGGCGACTGGCCAATCCACCTTCAACTGGAATTCGTCCCTGGGCAGGATGAATTCTGACTGTAATTCATCCCTAGGTGGGACGAATTCTTCTGTGTTGAAGAAACCGACCTGCTGCTGCTCCAATGTCGGATCCCGAGACCTACAAAATGCCTACAAACAGGGAGGTTGTTGGGTGGCCTTTGGAAGATCAAACCTTACCCAAATCCAACGCATGGACACCTGAACCTACCAATTCGCCGACCCCCCAATCCTAAAATATTTTGGGCCCATCCTTGGTGGATTGGCTCCAAAATCAAGGGCCAACAGTGGGAGGCCCACTTGGGCACCCCTGCACCTCCCAACGGCCCCCCCCAGTCACCCCCTGCCGCCTCAGCATCCTCCACTGCTGCCTTTGCGCCTCCCAGTGGACCCTCTCCTCTCCAACACCGCAATACCCACCACGAGTCATACTCAGTGGTAGTACCGACGTCATCCACATCCAACACCTCAATCACCGCATCTGACTCCTCGCATAATGGCACGAGGACCGGTGGCTCCAGATCCCTCTCATCTCCCCGACGCCGATAGCCTACGGGCTCAACAGGCAACCCCTGGTGCACCCCAAACTATCGTGTAACTCGGTGGTACGAAAAGAACTCATGCTCAGTCCCATGTCGCCCAGTCAACCATCACTCCCTCTGAACCCGTCGAAGCCACTCTCCAGCCTCAGGCCAGGCTGGACAGTCCCGATAGGGATGCCAAAACACCTCCCCTAGAGTGAGCCGTGAAAAGGCATCAATGTAGTGCTCAACGGCACCTGCCCATCGCCGACTCTGCCCCTGCTCCATAGACCGTCACCACAAAGCTGCATAACCAATCTCCTCATCCTCCATCACCGCCCGAGTCATCCACGGTAACCCGGTAGGCCTCTCAACAGCTATGTGCTGCCAACCCCAGCACTGCAACAAAAAACTACAACTGACACCCTTCCGCTGTCGACAGCGGACCCCGTACAGCTCCCCGTAAAGATGTGCCAACAAAGTATGTCCCCATATTAGAATCAACGGTGCCTCTATCGGGCACTCTACCAACTGCCACACCAAATCCAGCAGGTTCCACAGGAACCTCGTGCCTGATGAATCAGGGAGAAGAATCTTAGAAATGAAGCCCATCAAGAATGCGTGCCTCACTCCTAACACCCCCATCTCCTTCCACCAGCTAACCAAAATCTCGCCAGCCTGACAATCCGCTTTGGCTGTCTCCACCTGGTCTGCTACACCCGGCTCCCCCCATGCCCAAAACATCTCGTAAGTATAGCAGTCCACCGATCAAACGGAGATGTCCTAATAGGCATACCATCTATCGGAATCCGAAGCAACCGATAGACGTCCTCAAGAGTCACAGTCATCTCCCCTGTCGGGAGATGGAAAGTATTGGTCCACGGATCCCAAAGCTTGATCAGGGCCGTCAGATAGGACTGATCCGAAACCACGAGCTCCGGTCGAGCCACACGCTGAGCCCAAGGGCATCAAGCCAGTCCTAGTCATCATCGGTCAATGCCAACCGCGCCTCAGTAAAGGCAGTGGGTACACGGTATCGGCTCCTAACAACCTGCAAGCAAAAAATAAAAAATAAATAAATATAACATATCAAATTTTCAGTTCTAGGGTTTCTAACCTTAACTGTTAAACAAAAACATCACAAAAAAAAAAATCTTAAATTTTGAAAAGCATCAACACAAAAACAATGCATTAAGTTAAAGCAAAATAAACCCTAAGGTCACTTACAGGTCTCGCCTCGGCTTCGCCGCTCGAACCCATTTGTGCACTCATGATGGCAGAGAGAATTCTAGCAGCGCTTCGCTTCGCAGAATTACCTCCTCCTCCCAGAGCTCCAAAATCGCAAGAAAAAAATGACACAAATGAGCCCAAAATCAAGTTTTGGCCCTTAAATAGGCCTTTTGCACTAGAATTCGTCCTTGACTGGGACGAGTGCTCTGATCAGCCCTCGTCCCACCCAGGGACGAATTCTCCAGCTGGAATTCGTCCCACCTAGGGACGAATTCAGTCCAACACAAAAAAAAATCAACAAAAATGACTAAAAATGCACTAAAACAAACAATAAAATTGCCTGACAGGATTGCAAATGCACCTGACAACATGGGCATACAAAATCGACATCGGGGTCACAAATTATCACTATCCTACTCCCTAAGAAGGCTACCATAGCCGGACCGCTCCACGGGAAGACATATTTTGACAATTTAATCCCAAAATGGTGTCACAAAAAAACAACAAATCAACAAAAAATGCAACACAAAACAAACAATAAACATTGCCACACAAGTGCTCTTGCACTTAACCTCTTGGCATAGCAAAATTTATGTCGGGGTTTGCATTGTCACTATCCTACTCCCGAAGAAGGCTACCATAGCCGGACCGCTCCACGGGAGGACGGATTGCCGACAATTCAATCACCAAATGGTGTCACAAAAACAACAAAAACAGTACAAAATTCAACAAAAACACAGCAAAAACAATGCCAGAAATCAAGTGCTCTCGCACTTAGCCTCTAGGCAATTAAAATCGATGTCGAGGTCCAAATTATCGCTCTCCTAATTCCCCAAGAAGGCTATCATAGCCGGACCACTCCATGGGAAATAGGTTTTCGATGATTTCACCTCATTATGACATCACCAAAAGGGTTAACACCCACCAAAAATAGGTCCATATGTTGGAAAAATTGCACACGCTTAACGGTAAACCCTTTAAGGCACCCCTGCACAAGTCATCTTGGGTCAAGCGACTCGTCGCTTCTCTCACGAAGGTCATTCCCTCATCGATTCGTCGCTTGAGGGGGTAGTCACACTTAGTCACCAATCAACAATCACACAACCAATTAAGGAAAACGACATACATTCAAAGAATCATTGACAAAGACAATCACGCTCCTGCTTGGGGCAATAAACAAGCAACAATCAAATCAATCAAACACTTGGCATTTCATGAATCATGAACACAAGGTTCCCCCTGAGGATAAAAACGCCCTTCACTTGTTCATGACTGATCAATGTCTAAGTTCAAGTCACACCTCACCAAAACAGGTTAATACTTGAAATCAAATTCCTTAGCTCGTCAGAAGCAAGGATTCAAGAATGCATGCCCTTTCCATACTTGGGGCATCAAAATTTGGTTAGGTTACCAAGAAACCCTAATAATTAGTGCTTTGGTTATCTATTTTTGCTCAACATTGCGTCACCCGCAGCGCTTCCCAAAAAGGGGCATTTGTAGACACCAAAACAGCACCAATCCAATTATGTGATCGCAAACACCGATCGCTTTGACAAACACAGCCCCCAGGGCAGCCCTCAGAGGTTAAACAGTGGTCTTAACCACTTTCATAGCAATTTTGTAAGGTCAAGAAGCAATTTGGCACACTTGGACACTTTGCCCAGTATTCGTCTCACCCAGGGACGAATTCAAAATAGAATTCGTCCCACCCCAGGACGAATTCTGAATCTGTCCCTGGGTGGGACGAATTCTAAGCTTAACGGGAAAAAATGCAAAGGGTGCCAAGTGGCAGCCCAGAACAGTCAGTTAAGGACTCCTACCTTGCACGCATGTGTAGGTGGACAGAGGAGCCGTTAGAAGACTGTTACAAAAGGCATTTATCAAAGCTCAAGTCAACGGAGGACTCCCCTTCCTCACGGGAAGACAAGACTGCCACATGGCGCCTAGGGCCAACACATGGCATTTGTGCTTCCCTCCCAAAAGAGACCCCATGGGTCTATAAAAGGTGGGACTTTTCTCACCCAAAATATACAGGTTGAAGGAGTTTTCAAGCAACGAAGTCGTTGCCGAATTGAAGACCCACTTGCATCCCTTTTGGTTCACCTTCCCACATCCACCAATATCTTTTGCAAGGGAGGTTGTTGGGTGGCATTTGGAAGATCGAACCTTACCCAAATCCAACGCATGGACACCTGAACCTACCAATTCGCCGACCCCCCAATCCTAAAAGGTTTTGGGCCCATCCCTCGTGGATTGGCTCCAAAATTGAGGGCCAACGGTGGGAGGCCCACTTGGGCACCCCCGCACCTCCCAAGTCCTATTTTTAGTTTTTGAGCATTTTAGATTATTTTTTAGATTGCATTTTGTGTTATTAGGTCTGATTAATCCATAGCTATAATTTTGTAACTTTTGGTCAGATTCTAGGATGTTTTGTATTGCTTTGTCGTTTCGCTAACTTGCAGGGGTCAAGGTCAAATTCTCGAGGGTGGAGGCCAAATTGGGAAAATCCGACCATCTGGGTCATCCCAAAATGGCCCCAATTACAAAACTCCCTTGTTTGCAGGCGTTTTGCAGGTCTTAGGATCCGACATTGGAGCAGCAGCAGGTCGATTTCTTCAACACAGAAGAATTCGTCCCACCCAGGGACGAATTACAGTCGAGAATTCGTCCTGCCCAGGGACGAATTCCAGTTGAAGGTGGATTGGCCAGCTGCCTCAGTGGCGATGGCCTTCTGGTAACTTTTCTTACCTTCTGTCAAGTTTTGAAGCAATTTGGATTCACTGTATTCACTGTTTCAGGCAAATATTTACATGCATATTTCGTTAGTTTTAGAGAGCAAACACTTTTCATTTGCAGCAGGTGCTACTAACATTTTGGTTGTTTCTTTGCTCGTAGGAGAAGTAGCAGAAGTGAAGAACTCATCGACATCAGTGGCGGCATCATCTTGGCCCGCCCATTGCAATCGTGGGCACGCGGAAAGAGGAATCATTCAGTGATTGTAATCAAACTCTATTTGCGCTTCTAGCCCCTAAAAATGGAGGAGATGCCATTGTAACAGAGAGCAAGGGATATTAATGAAAGGGTTGTGTTTTCTCTATTTTCTTGTGTCTCTTCCAATGTGTTTCTTTTCCATTTCATGCAATTTACGTTTCTAGGACTTAAGCGTACTTTATTTTGAATGCAATCACACTTGGTGTTTCCTTTGCCCAAAATCTCATGCTTTCAGTGGCGATCATGGTGGATCGGGTGGTGTTTCCTTTGCCCAGAATCTTGTGCTTTATTTTGATTGTTGTATGAAGACCTAGGAGCAAGGCTTCATATTCTGCATTGTTGTTGGTGCACTGGAAGTTTAATTTAAATGACAGGGGCATTGGAGCGCCCTGCGGTGTGAAGAATACAATTCCTACGCCACCACCTTGCTTGCATTTAGAACCATCAAAAAATAAGGTTATGTCGGCCTGAGACTCAAGCTCTTCAGAATCTGGCGATTCTGAGACATGGAAGACCTCATCATCGGGTAGTTCTATGACCAGAGGTTGATCGTCTTCAAGAGGAGCCTCTGCTAGTTGATCGGCTATGACTTGTCCTTTTATATATTTTTTCCCAATAAACTCAATGTCAAATTCCGTCAACAACATGATCCATTTCACCGTGCGACTACTATGATAAGTACGACTCATCATGTATCGCAATGGATTCTCCTTAGACACAACATACGTCATGTTGCTCAGCATGTAATGGCGTAGCCTCTTTGTAGAAAACACCACTGCCAAGCAGAGTTTCTCAACGTATGCATTGTTAAGTTCATAACTGACCAGGGTGCGGCTAAGATAGTAAGTAGCCTGTTCTTTGTGAAGTTCATTCTTCTGGGCTAGCATTGCGCCCAGTGCCACCTTAGTAGCTAAGATGTATAAGTAGAATGACACACCTGGTCTAGGCGGTGCCAATACTGGCGACGAATCCAAGTATTGTTTGATTTCGTCAAAGGTTGACTGGGACTCGTCATCCCAATGAAATGTGACCCCCTTGTGCAATAATTTGTTCATTGGTCGGAATTTGTCAAAAAATTGCGCTATGAAGCATTTAATTGACGCGACATTTCCTTGCAGACTTCTGAGCTGCTTGATAGTGGTTGGGGGTGCCATTTCAAGGATTGCCTTAACTTTGTTTGGGTCCACTTCGATGCCTCATTTTGAGACTATAAAACCCAAGAGTTTTCCAGATGTGACGCCGAACACGCACTTCTTGGGATTCGATCTGACCTTATGCTCTATGAGGCGATCGAGAATCTTGCTTAAGTCACCGAGATGATCTGAGCGCAAGAGAGACTTGGCTAACAAATCATCCATGTAATCTTCCAAAGTTTTGTGCATGTAATCATGGAAGATATAAGTCATAGCACGTTGGTATGTAGCGCCAACATTTTTAAGGCCAAAAGGCATGACCTTATAGCAAAATGTCCCCCAAGGCGTTGTGAATGCCGTTTTGAGTTGGTCTTCAAGATTGATACAAATTTTATTGTATCCTGAGAAACCGTCCATTAGGGAGAGCATTTCGTGACCTTCTGTAGCGTCTACCAATGCGTCGATGCTTAGCAAGGGGAAATCATCCTTAGGACTCGCTTTGTTTAGGTCTCGAAAGTCGGTGCATATGCAAATCCTCCCATCGGGCTTCTTGACGGGAACCATGTTGGACAACCATGGCAGATAATCCATGCAGATGACAAATTGTGCATCCAAAAACTTTTGTAATTCGTCTTTGACCATCAAGGCCACTTTTGGGTGCATCTTTCTTAGTTTTTGCTTTACAGGCTTGATTTTCGGATCAAGCGTTAAGTTGTGCATGACTAGCTCCTGGCATATCTTTGTACGACCATGCAAAAACTTCCTTCTTATCTTTGAGAAGGGCAATGTATTCGGCTTGCTCTTCGGGGGAAAGGCTTACCCCCAGCTTAAGAATCCATGGATTCATTGGATCTGTGCCGATGTCTACGTCAGTCGTCTCTTCGACTAACATGTGAGATCCGTCCTCCAACTGATGTGGAGTTGGGATTAAATGGATATCATCAACTGAGTTAAGATCTGCATTTGGAACCTCGGGTCCCTCTTCAGCTTGAAAAATATCCTGAGTTGTCCTTGGGGTAAAATGAAGCATTTCACCAAAAGGCCGATGACTCGATGGTGACAATGGTGAATTGATGCGATCCCAGTCAATGGCATCCATGTTTAGATGCAATGACCATGATGGATCGGTCGGATTGTGGATGGGTGTGGTCAAATCAATGGAGATCATGTGGATGGAATGAGTTTGGTCTCCAGAACCACGGGTGTGATCACTTGATTCTTTTAGATGTTCCCTATACTCTGGATCTGGCTCTACGGGAACAGGCACGAATACACATTAGGGGATTATCTCCCATGGTCTACAAACACCCCTGGAAATAGCAATAATCCCTCTCCTTTGCTAGAGAGAGGTGAAAGTTCAGAGAGCAATCCTCAAAGAGAACAACAATGACTGCCAGACATTTTTTTGAAACTGTTCCCCTTAGAGGTTCCAGACGAAATAACACAGTCTCCAAAGAATCAGGTCCCTCCACTAAGAGTGGAACAACCGCAATGGGACCAGGTTAATTCATTGGAACAGGAAGAGTCCTCAATGTCGCAAGCAACAGATGTTGAAGAGGATGAACAATTTTGGATCTATGAAAGTGAGTCAGAAGACGAGACTAAGATGGACTATCTCAGACATGCGCGACGACATCACCGTGCTCTAACTCATGAAGATCTAATGGGACAAATGGGTATACAATTAGGACATGAATGGCATGTAGACCCAGCTAGGTGGGAGCAAGTGTTAGGCCTATGGCTCCAAATTCAAGATGAGCATCGTCCACCTCGAGATCCCATCAGGACAGCAGTACCGAGGGAAGACCCCGCATTCCTTTTCACACATAGAGATGAATTTGCACCTAGAGAGGATCCATTCGTGTCTGTTCCCGTAGATCCAGATCCAGAGTATAGGGAACATCTAAAAGAATCAAGTCATCACACCCATGGTTCTGGAGACCAAACTCATTCCATCCACATGATCTCCATTGATTTGACCACACCCATCCGCAATCCGACCGATCCATCATGGTCATTGCATCTAAACATGGATGCCATTGACTGGGATCTCGTCAATTCACCATTGTCACCATCAGAGTATCGGCCTTTCGGTGAAATGCTTCATTTTACCCCAAGGACAACTCAGGATATTTTTCAGTCGAAGAGGGACCCGAGGTCCCAAACATAGATCTTAACTTAGCTGATGATATCCATTTAATCCCAACTCCACATCAGTTGGAGGACGGATCTCACATGTCAGACGAAGAGACGACTGACGTAGACATCGGCACAGATCCAATGAATCCACGGATTCTCAAGCTGGGGGTAAGCCTTTCCCCCGAAGAGCAAGTCGAATACATTGCCCTTCTCAAAGAGAAGAAGGAAGTTTTTGCATGGTCGTACAAAGATATGCCAGGACTAGACCCGCAGCTAGTCATGCACAACTTAACGCTTGATCCGAAAATCAAGCCTGTAAAGCAAAACTAAGAAAGATGCACCCAACAGTGGCCTTGATGGTCAAAGACGAATTCAAAAGCTATTGGATGCACAATTTGTCATCTCGTGGATTATCCACCATGGTTGTCCAACATGGTTCCCGTCAAGCGACGAGAGGATTCGCGTATGCATCGACCTTCGAGACCTAAACAAAGCGAGTCCTAAGGATGATTTCCTCTTTACAAGCATTGACGCATTGGTAGACGCTACAACAGGTCACGAAATGCTCTCCCTAATGGAAGATTTCTCAGGATACAATCAAATTCGTATCAATCCTGAAGACCAACTCAAAACGGCATTCACAATGCCTTGGGGGACATTTTGCTATAAGGTCATGCCTTTTGGCCTTAAAAATGCTAGCGCTACATACCAACGTGCTATGACGTATATCTTCCATGATTACATGCACAAAACTTTGGAATATTACATGGATGATTTGTTAGCCAAGTCTCTCTTGCGCTCAGATCATCTCGGTGACTTAAGCAAGATTCTCGATCGCCTCATAGAGCATAAGGTCAGATTGAATCCCAAGAAGTGCGTGTTCGGCATCACATCTAGAAAACTCTTGGGTTTTATAGTCTCCAAGAGAGGCATCGAAGTGGACCCAAACAAAGTCAAGGCAATCCTTGAAATGACTCCCCCAACAACTATCAAGCAGCTCAGAAGTCTACAAGGAAAGGTCATGTCAATTAAATGCTTTATAGCGCAATTATCTGACAAATGCCGACCAATGAACAAATTATTGCACAAGGGGGTCACATTTCATTGGGATGACGAGTGCCAGTCAGCCTTTGATGAAATCAAACAATACTTGGCTTCACCGCCAGTATTGGCACCGCCTAGACCAGGTGTGCCGTTCTACTTATACATCTCAGCTATCGAGGTGGCACTGGGGCGCAATGCTAGCCCGGAAGAATGAACTTCACAAAGAACGAGGCTACTTACTATCATAGCCGCACCTCGGTCGGGCTACGAACTTAACTATGCATACGTTGAAAAACTCTGCTTGGCAGTGGTGTTTGCTACAAAGAGGCTACGCCATTACATGCTGAGCAACATGACGTATGTTGTGTCTAAGGAGAATCCACTGCGATACATGATGAGTCATACTTATCATAGTAGCCGCACGGCGAAATGGATCATGTTGTTGACGGAATTTGACATTGATTTTATTGGGCAAAAATCTATAAAAGGACAAGTCATAGCCGATCAACTAGCAGAGGCTCCTCTTGAATACGATCAGCCTATGGTCATAGAACTACCCGATGATGAGGTCTTCCATGTCTCAGAATCACCAGATTCTGAAGATCCTGAGTCTCAGGCCGACATAACCTTATTTTTTGATGGTTCTAAATGCGAGCAAGGTGGTGGCGCAGGAATTGTATTCTTCACACCGTAGGGCGCTCCAATGCCCCTATCATTTAAATTAAACTTCCAGTGCACCAACAACAATGCAGAATATGAAGCCTTGCTCCTAGGTCTTCAGACAACAATCGCCATGAACATCAAAAGACTGAACATCTTTGGTGATTCGTTGTTAATCGTCAATCAAGTCAAATGGGTATATCAATGCAAATGCCCAGTCCTAAAAGCCTATAAAGCCCTCGTGGATAAATTCTTGGAAAAACTTGAGTGGTATGAAATCGAGGCACTCCCTCGATCATCGAACCATTTTGCGGACACAATGGCCTCCTTGGGGTCACTAATCCCGCAAGACCTTTTCGGTGATATAACAACCATTCAGGTCAAAACCTTATCGCAACCCGCGATGGAGCGCGCAAGCTCAGACTTGACACCAGGAATCCACATGATCCAGATCGAACCATCTTCGGATAAGTTCTTTCGAATCCGAGACTATTTGAAACGTGCCAACTGGGGGTCTTTGTTCTCCCCCACTCCCATTAATAGCAACACAACGCTATTCTTACAAATTCTATCCCAATCAGCATTTGTTAGGGAAGAACTCCAAAAGGGATTGGCTGTTCAAACTGTCGAGGTATCCGATCAACAGGACTGGTATTTACCAATAAGAGATTACCTCAAGTTAGGTAATCTACCCTTTGGATTGACGCAAGCCGCAAAACAAACATTCAAACAGAAAGCGGAAAAATATGTCTTGATAGGAGACATTTTGTATCATCGCAGCTACGACGGAATTCTTCTTCGTTGCTTGGACTAGCAAGAGTCCACTTGGGCGATCACCCAAGCGCATGATGGTACATGTGGTGGCCACTTCAGTGGTATGGCCATTGCAAAGTGCATTCTTCGCATGGGCTATTATTGGCCATCTTTAGAGTGAGATTGCTGCGCATATGTCAAGAGGTGCGTAAAGTGTCAACATCATGCCAATTTGATGCACGCACCTTCCCAGGCCCTACAAACAGTCCAGTCTGCTTGGCCATTTTCATAGTGGGGCCTCGATCTAATCGAAAAGATCTCCCCTGCATCGTCAGGCCGTCACACATTTATCATAACGACCACAGAATATTTTACCAAATGGGTGGAAGCAATTTCGTTAACCTCTACGACAGGACCCCGCATTGCGGAGTTCATTTTGCATTACATCATATGTTGTTTTGGTATTCCATCCAAAATAATCTCGGATAATGGGCCATCATTCAAGAACAAAGACGTGTGTGCTTTAACCACAAAGTACAAAATTCAGCACAACTTTTCAACACCCTATTATCCGCAAGCAAATGGGCAAGCAGAGGCATCAAACAAAATGCTAGTCGCCATCCTTAAAAAGACCGTTGCAGACAGTCATAAGGATTGGCACATACAAATCCCACTTGCCCTTTGGGCTTATCGCACTAGCATTCGGACACCCACTGGGGCAACTCCGTTTTCACTAGTGTATGGCTCAGAGGCAGTAATGCCTCTTGAGTTGGAAATTCCTTCCCTCCGCATATCAATGCAGGAATTCATTGATGATGACACTGCACGACAGGCCCGGTTAGACCAAATTACGTTGCTTGACGAAAGACGCGTTAATGCTCTCGAGCACTTACGTATCTATCAAGAGTGGCTTAAGAGAGCTTATAACATGAAAGTTCACCTAAGAGACTTTCGGGTTGGTGATCTGGTTCTGAAGGAAAACCAACAAAACTCTAATTTGCCGTCCCATATGAGAGACAAATTTGTGGCAAATTGGCTAGGTCCTTATGTCATTGATAGCAAAATAGGATCAGGAATGTACAGGCTAGCTTCTCTTGATGGTATCAAGGAAACAGAACCCTTGAATATCAATCATTTGCGACCATTTCATATCTAAGAAAGCCATGTACCAAAAAAAAAAAAAAAAAAAAACAAAAAGCTCCAAGGATTATCGCAATATCAATCCAAAAAGCTCCAAGGATTATCGCAATCTCTTGGTCAACCTAAAAGCTCCAAGGATTATCGTAATCTCTTGGTCAATACAAAAAGCTCCAAGGATTATCGCAATCTCTTGGTCAACCTAAAAGCTCCAAGGATTATCGCAATCTCTTGGTCAATCCAAAAAGCTCCAAGGATTATCGCAATCTCTTGGTCAACCTAAAAGCTCCAAGGATTATCGCAATCTCTTGGTCAATACAAAAAGCTCCAAGGATTATCGCAATCTCTTGGTCAATCCAAAAAGCTCCAAGGATTATCGCAATCTCTTGGTCAACCTAAAAGCTCCAAGGATTATCGCAATCTCTTGGTCAATACAAAAAGCTCCAAGGATTAACGCAATCTCTTGGTCAACCTAAAAGCTCCAAGGATTATCGCAATCCCTTGGTCAATCCAAAAAGCTCCAAGGATTAACGCAATCCCTTGGTCAATCCAAAAAGCTCCAAGGATTATCGCAATCTCTTGGTCAATCCAAAAAGCTCCAAGGATTATCACAATCTCTTGGTCAATACAAAAAGCTCCAAGGATTATCGCAATCTCTAGGTCAACCCAAAAAGATCCAACGATTATCGCAATTGTTTGGTCAAAAAAAAAAAATCAAGAAATTAAAAAAAAAAACAAAACAACAAAAAATCATCAAAAACAACAAATATTTGCATCTCAATTCTAGGCATACTCGAATTCATCAAAAACAACAAAAACACCAAGCATAACTTTTACCACACTATAGTCAGTGGTCTGGGAATGTACCAAGAGTTTCAGTGATTCAGTCATCATTTTCCTCTTTAGCCATGTAGTGTACCAAGTCGAACAGATTTTATGAAGGTAGAGTCATACTTGAAATACACCTTGTTACGTAACATCCCAACACAAATCAAAACACTAAAAATTCCCAAAATTGTGTGAACGAAAGATGAAACCTGCAAAATAATCTAGGTCACCACAAGCGAAACGGTTATCTTGCTCATCCCCCTGTGCGAATGACCCCTAGAATGCTGAGAGTTGGCAAAAGGACAAGCATCCTCCCTACCCAATTCCCTAAGAATCCCTAAAGTTCTCAACAGTTGCAAAACACAAAAATTTGCAAAATGTCAAAACTCCAAATTTGACAAATATAGTGCACACATCAAAAGGCACAAACAACAGTGATTTTCATCACTCCATATCCCCAATCCCTTGCTCAAAAAAAAAAAAAATCAAAATAAACAGTGATCTTATCACTACAAAAGAGCAAGTATCCCAATACAATTGAAAAAAAGAAGGGAGTTGACCTTGAATCCCTGGAACTCTCAGCATTCTGTAGGTCATAAGGCAAGCTTTTGTACCAATTTGGTTGATAGCCTATCGGTAATAGAAGTAAACCTCCCGCATGACGATATATCTGTCACATTAACTTGCGTACAGATCAATGTTTGCATGTGGATGAGCTAGCTTATGGCATCCTGGATTACAACGTAGATTAATCTTAGTACATACAACAAAGGAATTTGTGGAGCTAATTAGGTGATCCTCAGTATAGGTTCGATTGAAAGCCCATCTGCCACTGGCGGTATCCTAACAAATACCACTAAATGAACTCAATTGCACACACAGGGATGTTAAATAACTCGATCAAAAATAGGTTCGATTCATACCTTGTTCAAAAGTCTGGTAAGATAAAGTACAGTCATGGATAGTGAGATAAACTGCATGAATCTCAGATAATCATACATTCATCCCAAAACCATCTGTGCTACTTATCATCCTTATGATACCATCAAAAAAAAAAAAAAACCAGATAAATAAAAAGCTTCTTAAAAAGCCTACAGTGCAATCACCACAAATATCATTCATCCATTTCAATTTGCATATCACATAGACATCTAAAACATTTGCATTCATCGTAACATCTGCATTCATCAAAATTAATAAACATGCATAACAAAAATCACATCATCACATGTACAAATCCAAAAATAAAACAGGTATATATATATATATATCGTCAAAAAGATGCCCGCAGGCTACAAAACCGGTCCTCAGACCCCGCAAGCATATCCAAAAACCCAACCTAAGGCGTCGACCACCATGATCACGTAGGATCGATGCGACGGGAACTACCCCCCATGGTGTGGGTCCTACGGGACCCTACAGGGTGGCTACTGCTAGCCCCCGCATCATGCCTACTACCACCCCCCTCATCTAACCGCCTGCGACGAGATGATGTTGATCGCTCAGTCAAACTATCCCTCGTCCATCGAGAAGATCTGCTGATCGAAGGCTCAGGGAGCCGACCGCCAAGGCGGATGACCTCCCTCTCCAAGTCTATCCGGTACAGACACCACTCTGCCTCTCACCGATGATAGATAGACAATGCATCATCGCGCTACGCCAAAAATCTATCCCGCTCTGCCAACTGAGCCCGTAGAAGATCCCTCTCTAGATCCCGCATCCGCAGCAGCTCTGTAAGTCGCGCAACCTCATCGCCTACATCCGACCCCACCTCCTCTATATCTATCGAACGCATAGGACTCGCGGGGACAGTAGCCTGCTCAGGCTCCAACTGCTCCTCCACATCCTAAATTTTTGGCTGCTCCGGAACACCCAAGTCCACATCCTCATCTCCCACATCAACCATGTCTGCATCATCCAACGGCCCCCCCCAATAACCCCCTGCCGCCTCAGCATCCTCCACTGCCGCCTCCGCACCTCCCAGTGGACCCTCTCCTCTCCAGCGTCGCAATACCCACCATGAGTCATACTCAGTGGTAGTACCAACGTCATCCACATCCAACACCTCAATCACCGCATCCGACTCCTCGCCCAATGGCATGAGGACCGGTGGCTCCAGATCCCTCTCATCTCCACGACGCCGATATCCTATGGGCTCACCAGGAAACCCCTGGCGCACCCCAAACTGTCGTGTAACCCGGTGGTACGAAAAGAACTCATGCTCCGTCTCGTGCCGCCCAGTCAACCATCGCTCCCTCCATACCCATCGGAGCCACTCTCCAGCCTCAGGCCAGGCTGGACAGTCCCGATAGGGACGCCAAAACACCTCCGTTGGAGTAAGCCGAGAAAAGGCATCAATGTAGTGCTCAACGGCACCTGCCCATCGTCGACTATGCCCCTGCTCCACAGACCGTCGCCACAAAGCTGCATAACCAATCTCCTCATCCTCCATCGCCACCCGAGTCATCCACGGTAACCCGGCAGGCCTCTCAACAGCTATGTGCTGCCAACCCCAGCACTGCAACAGAAAACTGCAACTGACACCCTTCCGCTGTCGACATCGGACCCCGTACAGCTCCCCGTAAAGCTGTGCCAACAAAGTCTGTCCCCATATAAGAATCAACGGTGCCTCTATCGGGCACTCTGCCAACTTCCACACCAAATCCAGCAGGTTCCATGGGAACCTCGCGCCTGACGAATCAGGGACAAGAATGTTAGAAATGAGGCCCATCAAGAACGCGTGCCTCACTCCTAACACCCCCCTCTCCTTCCACCAGCTAACCAAAATCCCGCCGACTGGCAATCCGCCTCGGCTGTCTCCACTGGGTCTGCTACACCCAGCTCCCCCCCATGACCAAAACATCTCGTAAGTATAGCAGTCCGCTGATCAAACAGAGATGTCCTAATAGGCAGACCATCTATCGAAATCCGAAGCAACCGATAGACGTCCTCAAGAGTCACAGTCATCTCCCCTGTTGAGAGATGGAAAGTATTGGTCCACGGATCCCAAAGCTTGATCAGGGCCGTCAGATAGGCCTGATCCGAAACCACGAGCTCCAGTCGAGCCACTTGCTTGAGCCCAAGGGCATCAAGCCAGTCCCAGTCATCATCGGTCAATGCCAACCGTGCCTCAGTAAAGGCAGCGGGTACACGGTACCGGCTCCTAACAACCTGCAAGCAAAAAATATATATATATAAATAAATATAACAAATCAAATTTTCAGTTCTAGGGTTTCTAACCTTAACTGTTAAACAAAAACATCACAAAAAAAAAAAAATCTTAAATTTTGAAAAGCGTCAACACAAAAACAATGCATTAAGTTAAAGTAAAATAAACCCTAAGGTCACTTACAGGTCTCGCCTCGGCTTCACCACTCGAACCAGTTTGTGCACTCATGATGGCAGAGAGAATTCCAGCAGCGCTTCACTTCGCAGAATTACCTCCTCCTCCCAGAGCTCCAAAATCGCAAGAAAAAAATGACACAAATGAGACCAAAATCAAGTTTTGGCCCTTAAATAGGCCCTTTGCACTGGAATTCGTCCTTGACTGGGATAAGCACTCTGATAAGTGCTCGTCCCACCTAGGGACGAATTATCCAACTGGAATTCGTCCCACCCAGGGATGAATTCAGGCCAGCACAAAAAAAATCAACAAAAATGATTAAAAATGCACTAAAAAATAGACAATAAAATTTCCTGACAGGATTGCAAATGCACCTGACAACATGGGCATACAAAATCGACATCTGGGTCACAAATTATCACTATCCTACTCCCTAAGAAGGCTACCATAGCCGGACCGCTCCACGGGAAGACAGATTTTGACAATTTAATCCCAAAATGGTGTCACAAAAAAAAACAACAAAACAACAAAAAAATGCAACACAAAACAAACAATAAACATTGCCAGACACAAGTGCTCTTGCACTTAACCTCTTGGCATAGCAAAATTGATGTCGGGGTTTGCATTGTCACTATCCTACTCCCGAAGAAGGCTACCATAGCCGGACCGCTCCACGGGAGGACGGATTGCCGACAATTCAATCACCAAATGGTGTCACAAAAACAACAAAAATAGTACAAAATTCAACAAAAACACAACAAAAACAATTCCGGACATCAAGTGCTCTCGCACTTAGCCTCTAGGCAAAGAAAATCGATGTCGAGGTCCAAATTATCACTCTCCTAATTCCCCAACAAGGCTATCATAGCCGGACCGCTCCACGGGAAATAAGTTTTCGACGATTTCACCTCATTATGACATCACGAAAAGGGTTAACACCCACCAAAAATAGGTCCATATGTTGGAAAAATTGCACATGCTTAACGGTAAAACCTTTAAGGCACCCCTGCACAAGTCATCTTGGGTCAAGTGACTCGTCGCTTCTCTCACGAAGGTCATTCCCTCATCGATTCGTCGCTTGAGGGGGTAGTCACACTAAGTTACCAATCAACAATCACACACCCAATTAAGGAAAATGACATGCATTCAAAGAATCATTGACAAAGACAATCACGCTCCTACTTGGGGCAGTAAACAGTAACAATCAAATCAATAAAACACTTGGCATTTCGTGAATCATGAACACAAGGTTCCCCCTGAGGATAAAAACTCCCTTCACTTGTTCATGACTGATCAATGTCTAAGTTCAAGTCACACCTCACCAAAACAGGTTAATACTTGAAATAAAATTCCCTAGCTTGTCAGAAGCAAGGATTCAAGAATGCATGCCCTTTCCATACTTGGGGCATCAAAAGTTGGTTAGGTTACCAAGAAACCCTAATCATTAGTGCTTTGGTTATCTATTTTTGCTCAGCACTGCGTCACCCGCAGCGCTTCCCAAAAAGGGGCATCTATAGACACCAAAACAACACCAATCCGATTATGTGACTGCAAACACTGATCGCTTTGACAAACACAGCCCCCAGGGCAGCCCTCAAAGGTTAAACAGTAGTCTTAACCACTTTCATAGCAATTTTGTAAGGTCAAGAAGCAATTTGGCACATTTGGACACTTTGCCCAGTATTCGTCTCACCCAAGGACGAATTCAAAATAGAATCCGTCCCACCCCAGGATGAATTTTGAATCCGTCCCTGGGTGGGACGAATTCTAAGCTTAATGGGCAAAAAGGCAAAGGGTGCCAAGTGGCAGCCCAGAACAGTCAGTTAAGGACTCCTGCCTTGCACGCATGTGTAGGTGGACAGAGGAGCCGTTAGAATACTGTTACAAAAGGCATTTATCAAAGCTCAAGTCAACGAAGAACTCCCCTCCCTCACGGGAAGACAAGACTGCCACATGGCGCCTAGGGCCAACACATGGCATTTGTGCTTCCCTCCCAAAAGAGACCCCATGGGTCTATAAAATGTGGGACTTTTCTCACCCAAAATATACAGGTTGAAGGAGTTTTCAAGCAACGAAGTGCTGCCGAATTGAAGACCCACTTGCATCCCTTTTGGTTCACCTTCCCACATCCACCAATATCTTTTGCAAAGGAGGTTATTGGGTGGCCTTTGGAAGATCGAACCTTACCCAAATCCAACGCATGGACACCTGAACCTACCAATTCGCCGACCCCCCAATCCTAAAAGGTTTTGGGCCCATTCCTGGTGGATTGGCTCCAAAATCAACGGCCAATGGTGGGAGGCCCACTTGGGCACCCCCGCACCTCCCAAGTACTATTTTTAGTTTTTGAGCATTTTAGATTATTTTTTAGATTGCATTTTGTGTTATTAGGTCTGATTAATCCATAGCTGCAATTTTGTAACTTTTGGTCAGATTCTAGGATGTTTTGTATTGCTTTGTCGTTTCGCTAACTTGCAGGGGTCAAGGTCAAATTCCCGAGGGTGGAGGCCAAATTGGGAAAATCCGACCATCGGGGTCGTCCCAAAATGGCCCCAATTACATAACACCCCTGTTTGCAGGCGTTTTGCAGGTCTCGAGATCCGACATTGGAGCAGCAGCAGGTCGGTTTCTTCAACACAGAAGAATTCGTCCCACCCAGGGACGAATTACAGTCAGAATTTGTCCTGCCCAGGGATGAATTCCAGTTGAAGGTGGATTGGCCAACTGCCTCAGTGGCAGTGGCCTTCTGGTAACTTTTCTTACCTTCTGTCAAGTTTTGAAGCAATTTGGACTCACTGTATTCACTATTTTAGGCAAATATTTACATGCATATTTCGTTAGTTTTAGAGAGAAAACACTTTTCATTTGCAGCAGGTGCTACTAACATTTTGGTTGTTTCTTTGCTCGCAGGAGAAGCAGCAGAAGTGAAGAACTCATCGACATCAGCGACGGCATCATCTTGGCCCACCCATTGCAATCGTGGGCACGCGGAAAGAGGAATCATTCAGTGATTGTAATCAAACTCTATTTGCGCTCCTAGCCCCTGAAAATGGAGGAGATGCCATTGTAATAGAGAGCAAGGGATATTAATGAAAGGGCTGTGTTTTCTCTATTTTCTTGTGTCTCTTCCAATGTGTTTCTTTTCCATTTCATGCAATTTACGTTTCTAGGACTTAAGCGTACTTTATTTTGAATGCAATCGCACTTGGTGTTTCCTTTGCCCAGAATCTCGTGCTTTCATAGACTCCTTTAAAATATGGAGGGTTATTGTCGAGAGTATATTGCTTGCATGACGCCCCATTACGAGCGTGAGAATGAGGAAATCATTTTTGACTTTTCTTGTCCTCGCAACAAATTATCGTGTTCATTGTACTAATAACATATGCAAAGCACATTATATGAGTGGATATCAATGAAAGGTGCTATCTGCTATGCGATAAATATAGAGCTAGATTTTTGTTGAGTTTTCCAACTATCATTTAATTTTGAATCATAGTCGAACTTAAGGTCAAATAAAACTTGTAACATTTAAGATTAGATTGTGAATCATGGTGGGAAGGATATTTCATTTAGTCTTTAATAAGTATAAAGAGTTTGAGTTTAAATTTGAATTTGTATTAATGTTTATTGGTGATCAAGAGAGGTTAATAGGACTGTAAAGTATGACATATACAAAGTTACGAGAGTTTCGGCTCTAGAGAAAAAAAAGTAAGAAAAACAGTAAACAGAATGACATATGATATACAAGATCTGTGGATCAAGGATTATTCCCAACATTCAAGGCTAAAGAGAAGTGAGTGATATAAGAGTTGGATGTCGTCATAGTTGGAGTCGACGACGAGTTGATCTTGTTGTATCTCTGTGATCACCTTTACGCTTCCTAGTTGTGGCCTCTGGAGGTTGAAGGAATGAAGTGATAAGTCGAGATTATGTTATCTTCTGCAAACTATTACTAAGTAGTTATTTCTTGATATTGAATAATTCCTGAATGAAAAGGGCCATGCATCTCTGATCTTCATAATTAATCCAAGATTTTAGTGTATGGATGTCTCTGAATAAGCAATAATATCTACCTCGTATCTCATAGTAGATAGAACAAGTGAAAATGAATTGTTCCTCGGATTCCACATCATGATGCACAATCTACAAATATGATGATCTCTAGGGAGGTGATGATCTGTCTCAATATGCAGCTGGTGGTAGCAAACTCGTAGCTGAGCTAGAGGAAACCTGAGGCTATGTGACATTTGTATCAAATTATATTTTGGAGTAGTGATCAATCCATTCTCTAATTGGAGATAAAAGTGAGAGTAATGGAACAGTTTTGGTGAAAGAGGTTCCTTTGGATGATTCCAAGTAGTTTTTATATATGCTAAGTAAATCTCATCTCGATTATACTTATTAAAATATGATGGATAAAAACATCTTATTAGTGTTCATAGAACTCTACAATCAAATAAAATAATCATAAACACATCTCACAGTTATAAACATTTTAAGTAAAAAGTGTCGTGATATCGTGACATGTTGCATTTTCACGGCCAAAGGAGAAGAAGAAAAAAGTGTCACGATATCGTGACAAGTTGCATCAACAGACCAAAATGATCCCCCTGGCAACATATCACATTGTGCAAACATTGAAACTTGTAGGATCGTGCCTTAGGCCAATGGGGAAGGAGTCTCTCCACACTTGAATGTCAGGTTCGCCGACTCCCCTATTAGCTAGGTAATGGTTTAAGATATTTGGCTCCAATGCAAATCTTATTTTACTATTGTAAACTTGTATTCTCTCTGACTAAGGCTGGGAAAAGTCTCATCCCAACTTGTAAATGATCTTTGTTTTAATACAAGTTTTTTCAAATTATTCAAAAAAAAAAAAAAAAACATTTTAAGTATAATTTTTAAGAAAATGAAAACGTGACCATGAGCACATTTCGTAGGAGTTCATAGAAATCTATAGCCATAGCTATAACCTATAATAAAAAACAAAGTGATCACGAGTACATCTCATTACTATTTATAGAACTCTACAACCATAACCACTCACAAGTATTATGATTCATTTTTAAAGAATGAAAACTTATATAAATATCTTTTTACTTTTTTATAAGTAAACATTTAATATTTATATATTAAAAATATATATTTTTAAAATTTATATATTGAGACTTTGTAAATAAAGATATATGTTTTAAAAAAATTATAAAATAATTTAATTTTTAAAGTTATATATATTAGAAAAATTATAAATTTTTTAGGGAATTACAAGTGTATAAAGAAACCCTTTAAAAATTTACTTATTATCCATACAAGACTAGTTAAATTATTAAATATGACAAGCTATAAAGGAAGATAGAATAACCATATTAAGCACATCTTAGAATGGAATATAGGTTATACAAATACAAAGCAAAGTAAAGACTAATTGCCTTCTCATCAAACAACCAAAATGTGGTACCATAATGTAAGAGTCATTCACTTCCATTTTAAAGATATATTATGATAATAAGAGATGATAAATATTGCAAGTACTTCAAGATGTCTCATAAAAAATATATTTTTTACTCAATACATGTAATTGAGTGATGTTTACTAATTATAAACATTATATTTATAAAAGTTAACTTGAGCACATCTCACTAGAGTTTGTTGTACTATATGTTAGGTGTTATTAACCATAATGAAGTAACCTTGTAGAAGTCATAACCACTCATGAGTATTGTTAATTTTAAAGTGTTAACACCTAATTTATTAACAAAATATATAAATAAGTTAAATATATAAACATCCAACATTTATATATTAAAAATAATTTATTTTTTAAATTTGTATATTGAGACATTATAAATAGATTTATTTTTATTATGAAAATTATAGAACAGTTAATTTTTTATACACATCTTAAAATAAAAAAATAGTTTATACAAATGCAAACCAAAGTAAAGACTAGTTGTATTTAAAATGTGGAACCATACTGGAAGAGTCATTCACTTCCATTGTTTCTCTAGTGGAAAAACTTGTCTAGACAAATTCCACCAAACATTGGTGAAATGAGGATCCCATCCATTTTGGATATTGACTAGAATCAACTATGGGAGAAATTCCAAACAACATTTCCATCTAACATACTTGAATACATTGAAATTCCATAAAATATAGCTTACATGACAAAAACTCGTAGAGCATGGTAACCTATGACACTTGAGTTAGTAGAAGATATTTGGTAACTATATCATAGGATGCTTACCCAAAAGTATAGAAACTTAATCCAATATTTTTCTCATTGATGTGGATGATAACAATTTGAAAGGCCCTCTACCCGAAGACCTATTTAAAGGAAGAACAATTTCTTATTTACTTAACATCTTTAAACAATTTCAATGAAAGTCTACCTTTATCTTTCAAAATTATAGAAGTCTAAATCTAATTTACTAGAAATAAGAAACATGACTACAAGGATAACTTGAGAAGAGAGGAGCTTTAAATATTGTGATGTAAGAAATAAATTTATGTACAAATATATATGTAGAGACTGTATAAGCATAGATATGTAGGGAGAGATACATAGGGATTTATTCACAAGTCGATTCAATGCAAAAATAAATCAAAGACAAACCCATTGACCATCAAATTCAAGTATCAAATCAACATAGAAAATATGTTTAAATCTAATACATGCATGAATTATCAATAGTTGTATTAAAGTCTACAGTGAAAATGTATATATTGTATAATGATGTAAAATATTACAAGTGGATTATTTCTCAATAACATATTACATTTCAAATATTTTAAATAAAAAAAATGATTACTCAATTTAAATATCATGATCTATATTATCAAAATATTTTAGTTGTCCATCAGTAGTGGATCCAACTAAAATTGAATTCAAAGGAGTAGTAGTGGTTCTATGGTATTTTCTTTTTGGACCATGGATAGGGAATCTCCATAACCAATTAATGGACCATCTATATCATTTGCAAGCACCTTCAATAAAATTTCATCATCATCATCTTAGAAGCCACTATATCCCACATCTTGGTAGCATTAGTATAATACTTAAGTGAAGCTTGTGATAAAAGGAATAGATTAGAATGAACATATACAAGGTCCTCTACCTTTATTTTACATATTTTGTTTTGCTTTAGTGACTAGATGAACGTATATTCACTCTAATTTCACTCACAAGAAGAACTATCCATCTATCAAGCAAAATATTTTCAAAATAATTGAAGGCCATTCAAATAATTAAAATTTAACAATAAAATGAACTCAAAATATTTACTGATAAATAGTTTTTACGTAAGAGAACATGATAAATCATATTTTGTAGAATGAGTGTTCCCTCCTTATACTGTCCCCCAAAAGTAAAAATATCCAAAGTTATCCAATTATATGCAACAAGAGAACGAAAAAATTGACCCTATACTTTAATATAAATATAATTCTTATTCTTGATTTGACTATGATCATATTTAAAAGGATAAAATATATCCACATAGGATTTTCATGACATAGAAACCTCAACGTCTACCCATGGTCTTTATAAAATCACTTTGATAACATAAAGAGGACTTTAATATCCTTCACTTCATCTCAATACACATACATATCAAGTATTTTGTATCTTCATCAAATGAAGTATCCCAACCTCAAATATGTCACTTAGTCTCTCTTATTTGGTGAAGGTTCTTAAATTTATTTTGTATGCATGATGTATCACTACCAAATAGTTTATGATACTTTACAATTCATGAATAAAATGTAATAAGGTTATTTGCATATTTCCAACATAACAAAGACCCATTACCAAGAATAAGATCAATGATGTCATCACATGTAGAGATACTAGTACTAGGATGACTCCTCTCTCATCTAGTCACTAGAAACCACATCTCCGAAAGTGGCTACTTCACTTTCAAGAAGCGTTAAATCATGATAAAGAAGAAATAAAAACATGAGTCTTTATGATGAAGAAATTTCAAAGAAAAATATTTTGTATTGTCTGTATAAGATATTGAATAGTTAACATTAAATTAATGTATTCTCTTTTCATTGGTAATAATTTCTTTGATCCAATAAAAAATATTATTCAAATATCTACTCTAGTAATGCATGCAATGCACTAAACGAGGTGTCTAATTTATGTCATGATATTCATCCTAAATCATACCTCTTGCTAAAATATTATTTTAAACAATATTTGTTATTATTTACACTATAATTTTCCCTTCAACTTACCCAATTGCTTCTCAAAATAGGCCCATCAAATAAGCAATATATTTCACATTATATGTTGTGTCATATGATTTAAGAAATATTATCCCTTTTAGGATGATAATAGGAATGTTGATACGTGACCTCCATACAATTATGTCCATCCATCAAAAAATAATAGACACATGTGTTTGATTCCAACTATTTCTAATATTTTGGAGCCTTACATCAATCTGAGTCTTCTCCTCAGTCAAAAGAGCATTGTGGATATTTTTGTAATTTGGTTCCAAAGATCCTTTATATGATTTTTTATAATTTTTATTACATCTTTCCATAGTGGTGGCATATCAATGTTAAAAGACATCTCGTAACTAAGAAACACCTCCCAATGGCTACATTCATATGTTTCATATCATTTGCATCATCTACATTCTTCCTATTTGTAACTTATGAATGGATATGGACATTGGGTTAAGTTTAAGAATAGAAGGGGCCTTTCTAATTCACCTATAAATCTAGGAACTTGTGAACAAGGTTTTATTACAGGTTTTAAATATTTCCATGATGATAATTATTTGATTAAGTGGTAGACTAGCAGGGAGACTTCCTAATTCACCTCCAAATCCAAGACTTGTGAATGAGTTGTCCTATAGATTTTAAAATATCCATAAATGACAAATTCTTTGATTAAATCATCCCTTAAACTTTTGGAATTTTAGTGTATACTTTAATCTTCTCTCTTTCCAATCCTAGGCATGTGATATTGAACATGTGAAATTGCACCACTTCTATTTAACTTACAATATTCATATGTCCATGACTTGCTTCTTAAGTAGTTATAGTTCCCACCACTATAGTCATTATATAGCTTAACATACCTCTATAGGTTTCACTCAAATTTACTTTTTTTTCATTGTATTCCTTTGACCATATAACATTCCATTAATACAATTGTTGGGAAGTAAAATATGAAGATGTGTCCCCCATTATTTCATTTTTAATATGCAAGTTCAACATAAATTTATAAATTTACAAATATTGAAAAATAAATTATGAATCTAAAAGAATTACACAACACAATTTGGAGATGGACTAACTAAAAAGCACCACATTAATTGTTTTCATTGCACAATATCAAGTAACAACAAATATTTTAGATAATTGTTGGATAATATACTTGATATTTATTTTTCCATTTTTAAGGTCCTTATTTTATGTTGTGAAGTTTCTAGTTAGAATATTGGTCAATTTTATATAATATTGATTGTTAATCATGGTTTGATTTAGAACTAGACTCAAAAAATGTCCTTATGGTAATAAAAAAAAAGGTTAAAATATATTATTTTTGAGGCACAGGGGATACATATTTCTCTGTTTTTTTGAAGGGGTTTGGGGGAGGAAGGGGGTGTAGACATTGTAGCAACTAGTATAATTACATTCTAAAGAAAAATTCAGATATTATGGAATCTCTTTCTTGTGATAAACAAACAATTGATATATAGCTTGGGCATTAACTAAAAGAGGATGACAATTCAATACCATTACCAAATTTTGAAGGTATTGATTACAAGTAACTCTATTAGATGGAACATTACTAACAACAAGTAGAATATAATGAAACTTATCCAGCATATGTCGTTAAATTTTCATGAGCTATTAGGTAAGCTATATATGAATATGCTAATCCTTTGATATATTACCACATTTATTGAGTTTGGAACTTTATTCTTAGCTAATTTTCATGATTATTTGTCAAAAATTATTGGGAAATGATAAAATTATAAACTATAAAGTGGGAAACCCTCTAAAAGCTAAATATTTGAATACTTTAAAGAGCTTTCATTTTTTCCAGTGTACAATCTTCTTAATATAATATTACAAAATTATCAAACCTAAAATAATTTAGCAGAAAAAATTTATGTATTTATATAATTAGTAATTGGCTATTCATCTATCTAGATTACCACATTTATCCCAAGTTGCATTTTTTAGGATTCAATGTAGTTCCCAACAATATTGAATTTGTAATTTTGAAGCACCCTGTAAAGCTATTCTATGAAAAATGCAAGTAAATTAAACTTGAATTTAAAATATCTTCAAAGCCCAATCATGTCAAGTAAAATGCTTGCCACAACATGTTATTTTACCAATTAATTACAAGGTAAATGTAATTGCCCATACTCCACTAAAAAATGAAAAAATATAAAATAATAGCAACAATCATTTGTTTTTATTTATTACGATGGGTTGAATTCATACCAACAAATTTGTGATAATGCACATCAAACCCAATTTGGGCTTAGGGCAATTTTTAGCATGCACTTCAATAAGAAAATGTCACTCATTCATTGTTTTATAAATTAACTAGTACATCAAATAAGAGGGTAGATAAGAGTGTTCATCCATACAAAGTGAGTTATTATTTAACTAAAATTGAAACTATCATAATACTAAATGCAAAAATGTGCATGTGAAGGATGACACTGTTAAAATAAGAACATTACTAAATAAATCAATGGAGAGTCTTTTGTTGCTATAATGGTTTAAAAGTTACCCTCCATCTATATGGTGATGATGTTAATATTCACAATGATTTAAAAAATGAACATAAGAATACATTCACTATGCCTTATGAAATATCAATAGTGCATGTGTATATGCATGCACATAGAGAGAGAGATAGAGGTTTTGTTGAGAAGAAAATATAGTCATATTCCATAGAATAGAATGATATTACATTGATATAATGGATCAGGTGTTTGACGAGTATTTATAGAAAATACCCAATGACAAACATCTATAATTATATATTACATTTAACCTAAAGCTAAAATGGGGCTCAAGGTTAATACAAGTTCACCCATAAGTTACTAAACTATTAATGAAGGTTTATTTAAGGTTAATCATAAAAGTGGTTTGACTAATCTTGTCAGAGTTGAATACATCAATTTATTGCTCATAGGCTTACATTAAGATTTCCAATAAGCTCACCTTACCCAAATTCAACCTTATTAGACAAGGTTATATCACCATATTCCAACACCCCCCATAATATTCCATATCATCATTAAAATACTTTCCCTTGGTTAAAATATCAAGCATACAACTACTAGCTATGCTTTTGCCTATGAGAAAAGAAACAATCTTATCATAAAATTTAATATCCTTACACTTGGAAGAGAAACAAGATTGTAATAATGATCAATTATCTTGTCTATGGATAATAGAGCAATCATACAATAATCATTAGTGCTCGTGCTTATGGGTAGTGGAGCATGTTTCCAAGTTTGTATCTCATACTCTATCATCCAAAGCATATTCATATGCCTCAAGTGGTCATGCTTGTGTGCTTATTTCAAAATATACCAGTTCCATATGCCTTAATGATCACATCACCAAAGTCATTCCTCTTAAACAAATAGAAAGATGAAGGGGCTTACCAAGATTGTGCATTTTATCAATATAATGTTATCTCAAGTGTCATGTTCCTCTTAGATTTGAAATACTAGAGGATAGAAATAATTATAGAAAATGGTTGCTATAGCTCCTACAATAATACTATATTTTGTTGAAATAACATAGAAAAATAGATATTGAAAGGAAGGATTCCAAAATTTGAGCAATCTTTCATAGTTAGACAAGAAGGAACTTTCAAGTACAACTCAAAAACTATTGACCATCTATCTACACATGTAATGCAGTATACCCCTAAAAAAAATCTTTGTGAGTATTAGAACCTTGGACCCCTCTCACTCAAGTCTTCATTTCTTACCTTCCATTCATTATGCTTATTTTAACATATGATTTTATCTACTCTAGCTCTAGATAAGATTTATTTCCAAGAGTATAGATAATCCCTTTAGTAAAAGAAAATAAAACTCAAGACGTGTCAAGTCTTGAGCTTGCAACATATTTCTCTCTCTTAATCCACAGGAAAAATTCCTTTAATCTATTTTTAAATCTTAAAAAAAAAACTAAATATACATTTTAACTTACCATATGAATATTCTTTTAAACATCATGTATTAAATTTGATGATTTCATCCATCATAGTTATTTATTATATAGATAGAAATTGTTATAAATTAATTAATTTTTTAATAAAATAAAAATATTTTCAATTACTGGTAAGGATGTTGCTTGCATTATCAGTGATGTGACTCGGGTACAATCCCCACGACGAATATGTATATATATATAAAATATTTACTCAATAAAAAAAATATTTTTTAATTAATACTAAATTTTTAACCTAATTTTTTAATTGATTTTAATATTATTTTGCTCAAGAAACATTTGCATCTAGAACCATAAGACTCCAAACTAGCCAATACCAATAAAATTGAAAGAAACTATTACTTGAAAAAAACCAAAGATAAGAACAAACAAATGTGGGTGGAGATAAGACGCAAACAGTAAGCTCAAGCAAGTGGGAAAGATTGATTTTTATTGAATGTAATATTGACATGAATGGACCACCTTATTTGTGCTTTCAATCCACCAAAAGAATACATTCAAAACAAAGAAAATAATGATTCCTTGGGCAGAGTTGACAAAGTTCCCTGCATATCTCCATTCCTGTCACTTAACAATAACTGTCTCAAAGAAAATTGTATCAAATTGTATCTCCAAAGTGACAAAAGCAGAGACATCAAAATGCACACACTAATTATGGTATTCACATGTTAGTAGGATTGTAAGACTTTGGGTACTTAAACTTGAATATGTTTAATAAAGACAAAGATAATAATCTGATTAGAATCTGTTAAGTACAGGCCAACTTAACGACCATAATATCATTTTAAAAACTTTTTTTGTCCTCTCCAGAAATTCGTGGAGGATTATAAGACTTTGGATACTTAAACCTTGAATATATTTAATAAAAGCAAAGATAATAATCTGACTAAAATCTATTAAGTGCACACCAACTTAACAACCATAATACCATTTTAAAAACATTTTTTATCCTCTCAGGAAATTATCGCGTTCATTGAACTTCTATATGAAAAGGACATTACAATTTGTATGTGTGGTTGTGGAGCGGCCGGTGAAGTTGAAACAAAAGGTGCTATCCGCTATGCGTTCATTGAACTCCTATATGAAAAGGACATTACAATTTGTATGCGTGGTTGTGGAACGGCCGGTGAAGTTGAAACAAAAGGTGCTATCCGCTATGCAATACAACCCTTACATAGATAGCTTATTTGTAGTTAAAGTAGATGATTTTTTGTAAAGGTAATAGTTTGTTTCATACAAACCTTAAGTGATTGATGGTTTTTATTTCACACCGAGTCAACAAGACGAATAGATTTATTGTGAATAGTCCCTCTGGTTTAAACCCTGTATTGGCCAGTTACTAAAAATAGTAGCTATAACCAACTCTCCCATGTAACCAAAAAAAATAAAAAATAAAAATACTTCAACAAAAATAAAACTTATGATATTAATAATAATAAAAAAGAAAAGAAAAAATATAACCTATAACATGAAAAAAAATTATATTAATTTAAATTAATCATACAAAAGGTGGTGGAATTAGCACACCTCACAAACCATAAATAACATTTAAATAATGATTAAGGGATATTTCTTGGTAGAGATAAATGTTATTTTTACAAGGAGATCGAAGTTTAATTCATAAAAATGGTGGTTCTTCGTACATTTATAAGGATATGGGGTGGTTCTTGATATACCTCTTACTTTTATAAGGAGATGCCGTTTAGAAAAAAAAATTGGGGGCTATTTTAGGTTTCTTTTTTTTCTTTTTAATTATATAAGGAAATCCACAATGTTGCTATCATTTTATTTTTTTATACACAAGAATCGACAATTTTTCGGTATTATACAAAGAAATCGATAAATATTGTTTAATTTTTTTTGGTTTGTTTGTTATATAGGAAAATCGAAAAAAAAATTACCATTTTATCCCACATTTATAAGGGAATACTGTTGAGTTTTTTTTAACAAGTAAATTGACAATGTATCCATCATATTATCATATTTTATTTTATTTTTACAAGGAAATAGGTAACTTCTCCATAGTTTATTCCATTTTATTTTTATTTTTTTTATATAGGAGAATTGGCAATGTCGTCACCATTTTATCTCACATTTGTAAGAAGATATTGTTTAGTTTTGTTTTTTTGTTATACAAGCAAATGAACAACATCTCCATTGTTGTATCCCATTTTATCTCAATTGTGGGCACGGTTTGATTTTGAAAAGCTACCACTATGCCCCGCCTCACCTTACCTTGATAAACTTTTACTCATTGGAACTGTCGACATCAAGTTGGAAAATATTCAACAAAAAATTATTGGATTCAACGGAGGTAGGATTCTCTCGACCTTTTTTTTAGGTCATTTATGCTTTCAATTTTAAGCGCTCCTCCGGAAAGCTTAAGACCTTTGAAAACGTTAAGGAGAGAGCTCGACCGAGTGAGGGTCCGCTCTCTATCTTTAATCGCTTTAGAACTGCCGCCTTCTCTGTGCAATTCATTCCATTTGTGGATGATGGAAGAACCTTTAAAAGGGGGGAATTGTGAAAAGGTTGGAAGATCTGGCCAAAGAAGGTGATAGCCCTGTAGATTGGTTCCTCCCCATGCCCTCTCCCTCTAGAATCAATTGATAATGCATAAATCCGGTCGCGTTTTATGCATCAAGGGGATGAGGCCAACTCTTCTCATTATAGATAGAGAGCCTTCGGACTCTTTAATATAAGACTTTGGGGGACCTCGACCTATCTTAAGAGTGAGAGCGTTCGATTCTTCCCAGTAAAACGCGGAGTGTTTGAATCTTCTACGCGAGAAAGGGGGACCACCCTCGAGATACTATTTAGGTAATTGAGTGGTGCATTATAGTTATAAGCACTTTTTACTATAATTTAAAAAATATATATTAGAGCATGAGTTGTATGTTATGGTTATGGTGGGAAGAATATTATTTACTTCATATCATAGTGTTTAATAGTCAAGGGCTAGATGGATTGGTCTCTATTTTGAAACAAAATTGATAGTTGAGCTTCATCAATCATTGCAAGCAAAGGGCCACTAGAGGCTTTATTTCAAGAAAAAATTACACATGAATTTCCAAGGATATCCATCAATCTCATAGAGACAACAAATAAAAACGATCCTTAAGATCAACTACTTACACCACTTGGGCATGCCAACCCTTGAAAATTAACATAATGTAACAACATGGGAGTCATTATAGGGAGTAGCCCTGAGTCTAGAGCATTGATTACATAAGGTGCTTGCACCTAGTTTTCAGGAATATCTAGGAAGAGTAGTTAACAAAGATGGTGATAACCACACATCTAGAGGGTCCAAAGTATTCAACGTTGATGATTCCATATCCAAAAACCTCAAGGAGATCAACCAACCCAATTTGGATAGAGCCCTAAGGCAATCTCAAAAAGTCTTCAATTATCACCTAAGTTTGTAGGGAAATATTATCCAATTTTATCTATAAAACATGGATCATTAAGTATTGTAAGGTATTAGAAGTTGTCTGCTCATGCCTAATTTGTGGTATTGAAAACATTTCCATTCATTTTATTCTATATATTAGTCTAGACTTAAGGCTTTTATCATTTTGTTTTTAGCATCAAGCCTCTTTTGGTTTGGCATACATGTATGTAATATAGTGATATATGTGTATGAGTTTGTGTGAATGTTATGCTTGATCAAAACTGTATTCAATATCTAGTTGTTATAAAATGATGCATATGTTTATTAATACCACTAGTATATAGAAGGATATCTTATCTTGGCACATCGCCTCCCATAGCATAGGAATTTTATTTTTTGTTAAATATTTTTTCCATTTTTCTTTGAAAATACAGGCAAATTAGAGTAGTTTAGGTTGGTGAGCATTAAATATCACATCTCATTAGGAGTCAACCTTGTAAAAAATCTCATAGGTCATCTTTTGATTTGTGTCCCATGCTCTCAAGACTTTTGATTATGTTTCTTTACATCAGGCGTGGGTGTCAGGTACATATGACCACTACAATGGATGAATAGAACATTCTAAGAAAACAATGACCATCTTGCATGTTGAATATCTTCTTATAATAATCAACATCTTGATCTAGGGGTTGGAGTCATGACGTCTTGCCTATGGAGAGGTTGATCCAATTTACGTATCTTTCAAAAGATAAAATAGGATGATTTATTGGCCCATTTAAGCATTTATTATGGGGGAAGATGTGCCATATCTAATGCCTTCTATTATTGGCCCCTTAGTTCAAACTATTAGGGGTAATGAAATATTTGTAATCTAACCTTATTAGGCTAAAAATAAAAATGATGAAGTCCTTTTGAGTGCTCTTGACATACCCTATGGGTAAGTATTATGTAAGCCTTCATGTATTCTCTATGTAATCCTATAGGCATTTATATATAATCCTTGAGGCATCCTTCTATGTAATACTAAGGGTATTATTCTATATAAGCCTATGGGAACCTTTATGTAAGCCTACAAGCAATTTAGATGTATTTAACCATAGTGATATTAATCAGACCACCTCTATGGTTAAACTTGATTAAAGGGTTTAGTAAATTTATTATATTGTAATTAAAACTTCAATCCAAGTTATCTTAGGTTGAGGTTAGCATTTTATTAGGGATTAGGTATCACTATAAATATCCTTTATGACTAATCTATTATATCTTTTATGACATGTGAGGTCATGGATGTGCCTACGAGTGTCCATCCCTTATTATTTCTATCTATTTATGTCACTTGTGACTAATATGTACTCACTTTATGGTAATGGAAAGTTGGAAAGTAGTTGTAACTCCCAACCTTGTACCTTCTTGATTTCACATGTGTATATAATTTTATCACATCAATGTGAATTCTAATAGAAATGCATAAAATTATTCTACATTTTTAATGTTTGGTATTAGAGTAGGATGATATCATAATGGATCTTTCATTTGTGAATATGATCTAGTTGTTTAGGAACAAGAAACACACCTTATATTATATGAAAGTGTGTTACTTCTAGAAAAACTAGAAAGAAGCAAACAAAAGTTTGAGTGAGGATAAAACCTCACCATTTGGAGAAGAAAAAATCTTATTTTTATTCGTATTTATGTTGGCAAGTGTTGTAGATATTTATTTCATCTTAGATAAGTTGTAAATTTGTATGGGAAAAATTTAATTCATCCTATAAGAGTTACCATTATAAAATTAACTATTGTTATCTAAAAAAATGCTATTATATTAGGTAATAAACATGTCATTCAAAGAAAAGAATGAGCTATATGGAGTATTATATTAGATTTTGAATGTGTTGGAAAACATATTTCATCTAAAGTTATTTCCTGAAAGAGTTATTGTAGTCTATTAGGAGAAAAATGTTGAATTGTTGTATGCAAAGAATAAATAGTCCAAAAATAGAAAGAAAATACTAGTATATTTTAATAATAAATAAATAAAATCCCACATGCTCTTTGGGAAGGCTACTTGAAGCTTTTAAAAACTATTTTTATTTTTAGTTTTATTGAATGGACGTGAGAAGACGGTGGTTCAGATTTTTTAATACTCTAGAACATTGGTAGTGTTAGCTTTTGTTGTAGTATGCAATGGGAGATAGCAATCACAATATGCAAAATAATATGAAAGAAATTAAATCTACAAGATGACTAAAATATGCTATAAATAGAAATCGACACTCCATGAACAAAGCTATGGAGAAAATGGACACTCCATGAATAAATCTACTTGACTATATTTCACCCATCACCAATATATGGTGATCTACACAACACAATGCTACTACCTACGAATATGATCTGAGCTTCTATATCTTGCATGTTACAATGTTGTCTTTTTATATAGGAATATATGTTTCTTGGCCAAGACTCTACCTAGTTGTGCAAGGGACACCTTACACATATACAAATTACACATTGACAGTTGTGCATGTATTACATTGCATGAAGTAACTAGATAACTTCCCACTAAAGTAATCTAATGTCCTACGCATGTACCTAGGAAGGTACATTTACATGACCCAAATGATGTAATATAATATATTTCTAACACCCCTTGTATAAGTTATTTGGGTACTGAAGAATTTAGTCTTCAATGTGAATCTCCTTGATCTTGAGATTCATATTTTTCTTCTCTATTTTTTGTAATTTGTTCAAGCAATTAGTTAGTGTCTTCATATATTTTCATTCTTGTTGAAAGAGCTTTGACTTCATAATCATCTATAGATTCTTATAGTTCTTCAATTTCTTCTATCTTATGAGATATATGTCCTTTTTGATGTTCTTTTTAATGATCCAATTGGGGATAATTGGTTGGATGCTAAAATTGCTATTGACAAGGATTTTGATATTGTCATGGCTGAAATTGGTTCTCAATTTTCATTTGATTTCCTTGATTCTGATTTTTAGGATTGAAACTTCAATAGCTAGTACTTCTCTTGTATATTTGACAATACATGTTGTACCATGGTTTTCATCATTTTGATGAAGAACCAATGTTTCCCTATGGATTATATTTAGATGCCAATGCAGTGTTAGTAATTTCATATTTAACTATAATTTCCACCTCGTATTCCTGTAGAATATTGACTAATTCAGAAAAATAAGTATCTTTACTTAGGACTTGTAAAGATGTTACCAAATGTTTATAGCTATTTGGAAGTGCTCTCATGCTTACATGAGTAAGAAGCTCATCCTTAACTATTTCTCTTAAGGTCAATAATTTCCCTTTAATATCTGCTACCTTCCTTAGGAATAATTCTATGCTTTCTCCATTATTCATATTTAATGAGTGAAGTTGAGTTTGAAGATGAAGAATAGTTGTCTTATTATTTCCTTCAAATATTTTCTAGGCTTGTCCATGCATTTGAAGATATTTTTTCTAAACCGATATAGGATTGTATCTCATCAGTGATAGTAAAGGCTATTATCATTAGATCCTTTGAATCATTTTATTCAAATTTTAGGATTTCAATATCATCTGTGGTAGGTATTTATGTTTTCCCTTTGACAATATCCCAAAAATTTTCATATTCTAGGATTACTTTTACTTTATTCTTACAAGAGAAATAATTAGGACCCTTGAGTAGTTGATATTCTACTAGGAAGAATTTTTTTGATGCCATTTAAATTTCCTAATATCAATCCTTATATTTTGTGGACTTCCTTATGTCTCCCTAGTAATGAGAGTATATACACCTAATGGAATTTTAGGTTTTGTAGAAATCTTATATCTTTCCAATTATATAGAACTTGATAATATTTGGTAGATGCTATAATTATCAAGTTTTGTAGAATGCCTTATGACATGCTAGTGATTTTAGATTATGATATAGTGCTCTTGTAAAATGTAGTTTAAATTTTGGTTGATTTTGTAAATTTTTGTAAATATCAAAAATTAAATTTTCTAATACCTTATTACTCCTATGAACTAAGCACTTTTCCAATTTTGAAGAGGTTTTAATGTTGGATTTATTTGATCCCCTTTGATAAATTTTGAGACAAGAATATTAAAAATTTCCAACCTTAGCAAACACCTTAATAACCTCTTTTAATATCCCTTAGGACTTGATTTTAGTGTTTCTAATTTTGAATAACCTACTTGGTGTTGTAATCCTTATAGCTCCCAAATATAGAAAATTAGAATACAACAATATTTGAAAATATTATAAATTTGATTTTTCAGTATTAACCCTTATTTCTCCTAGGTTTATTTTGAAAATATTATTTTTATTTGTTATATTTCACCCTTTGATTTTTTCTTTCAATATTGATATTTTCTCTAAGATTTGACCTTAGTTTACAGTCTCCCTAAGAATGAAAAAAATATTAAATAAGGGCTATTTCTTACCTTTCAACATTGTATTACCATAATGTTCAACACCCTTTTCGGTTGTATATGACAACAATGCATTGTTCTCCTTTGGCACTAAAAATACTATCCAATTTTTGGAATCTCCTTGCCTTCAATGCATGAACATTGGTGCTTCAAACTATGGGGTATTTGACCTCCCTTGACTAGATATTTTAATGATATCTTCTCCTTGCTTCCACGTTGCACTTTGGCTTACCTTAATTATGCTATGAATTTGGACTCCTTGGACTTGGGCACCTTTTATGAAGGAGGAATCTTGGACCTTATGACAATTGT